>VCHM03000218.1:0-23701 GCA_006182925.3 Reinhardtius hippoglossoides
AACCCCCATTTTTAAAAATTTTTTTTTTTGGGGGAAAAAACCCCCCAAAAATTTTTTTTTTTTGGGGGAAAAAAAAAAAGGTTTTTTTTTTTTGGGAAATTTTTTAAATAAAAAAAAAAATTTCCCCAAAAAAAAAACCCCCAAAAAAAAAAAAATTTTTTCCCCCTTTTTAAAAAACCCCCCGGGGGGGGTTTTTTAAAAAAAAAAGGGAAAAAAAAAAAATTTTTTTTTTTTTTCCCCCTTTTTTTCAAAAGGGGGGGTTTTTTGGGGGGGGGTTTTGGGGGGTTTTAAATTTTAAAAAAAATTTTCCCCCGGGGGAAAAAAGGGGGCCCCTTTTAAAAGGGAAAAAAAAATTTTTTTAAAAACCCCCCCCCTTTTTTTGGGGGGGGGGGGTTTTTTTTAAAAGGAAAGGGGAAAAAAGGGGTTTTTGGGGGTTTTTTGAAAAAAATTTTTCAACCCAAAAAAAATTTTTTTTTTTTGGGGGGGGGTTTTTTTCCCCTTTTTAAAACCCCCTTTCCCTTTTGTTTTTTAAAAAAAACCAAAACAGGGTAAACCCCCCCCCAATTTTTTGGGGGGGGGGGTTTTTTCCCCAAAAATTTTAAAAAAAAATTGGGGAAAAAAAAAAACCCCCAAATTTTAAAAAAAAAAAAAAACCCTTAAAACCTTAAAAAAAAAAAACCGGGTTTTGGAAAAAAAAAAAAAAAATTTTTTCCCCCAAAATTCCCCCCAAAAAAATTTTTTAAAAAAATTTTTTTTAAAGGGGTTTTTAACCCCCCCCTTTTAATTTTTTAAAAATCCAATTCTACTCCAATTGACTGAAAAAGTTTTCTCTGTGCTTAAAAAAATTATCTAAAAAGCAGTATTCTTTTCATTACTTTAAAAAAACCTTTCCAGGAAACAAACCCCTGGCTTAACAAGTCCTGTTTTTAATGTCTACCAGTTTTAAAAAGCTGATAAAAAAAACGATATTGGGAAAATAGAGGGTTTTATTTTGTTCTAAAAATTATGGGGCCCCCAAGGGGCTTTTTCAGGAAAAATTCCTTCCTGAAAACCGGGGGGAAGGGGGGAAAAAACCCTTTTTTCCGAATTATTCAGTCCTGGTTAAAAAAAGGGGAAACCTCTTATTTTGAAGGGGGGCTTTTCAAACTAAAATTTTAAAACTTTTCTACCAAAAATAAAATCAAGGGTCAAAAGTTTTGGAGAATTGGGGGATCAACCCCCTTCTCCGCCGAATCTTTTTAAAAAATTTTTAAGTTGGCCCCCCCCCCTGGGGGCCCCGGGTGGGGGACTTTATTCAAATTTTTCAGGCAAAGTATCCTTTTTTTACGAACAAAACCATGCTGAACATTGCGGGATTTGTCCAGAAGCCACTTTTAACGGGGGATTACTCAAAGGGAGAACGGGTCGTTTTTATTAGAGGTGGGGGGGGGATGGCCCCTTTTTCCACTATTTAACCCTCAATTGTTCCTTGTGAGTTTCATCCCTTGTTTTTACCTCAAGAAAAATTCTCGGAAAAACCCCCTCCCATTGGTTTTTTTTGGTTTTTGAAAACAGTCCCCCTTTCTTTCCAGAACCCCTTTTAATTAAATTTTGTAGTGGGAAAGGGACAGGATTTCAACTCTCTGGCCCTTTTTTTTATTTGACATTGCGTGTAACCCAATGACTACAACATAGGGAAGGTGTATCCCCCAAAATTTACCAAGGAGCCCCAAAAACCCCACCAGTTGGGGGGGGGTTGACCTGCTTTTTTAAAAAACCCCCCGAGGATGGGAAAATCCTAGAAGTTAAATACCAAAAACCCCCCAAAATCTTTTAAATCGAATCAAATCAAAAAAATTTTTTATTCCCCAATGGTTTTTCCCTACCGGGAAATTTGGTTTTTGGGGAGGTATGGGCATACAATGAACAAAAAAAAAAATAAAAACTTCAAAAAAAACAAAAAAAAATTTTAAAAAAAAAAAATATAAAAAAGTAAGTTAAAAAAGCCAAAGCAAATGAAAATGAAAAAAGAAAAAAGAAAAAAAAGAGTGAAAGAAAAAAAAAAGGGGGTGAAATTTTAAAAGTGCAAATGCAGTGTTTAAATTTTATGTGCGTAATGTGTTAAAGTAAACGACTAGGGTTTTGGGCCCCCCCCGGTTTATAAGGCAACGCGCCGGGGGAACGGTTTTGTTCGTGAGGTTTTTGGGGGGATGGCCGCAGGCCCCCCCGCCGGGGGGGAAACACCCGAAGAATTTTTTGACCCGGGGGAAAAATCGGGGCCCCCAAACCCCTTTTTTGCAGCCTCGGGGCCCCCCAAGGGAAAATCCTGTAAAATGGCAAAATTGCAGCCCAAAAAACCCCTTTTCACAGAACGGTTATTGTTCATTTTTCCCCCTTTTAATTTGGGAGGGCACAGGACCCGGTGGTAGGAGGGGGGAGGAAAGGCTCTATTGGGGCAGGGGGTTTAAAAAAACCCCCATCAGTTTTTTGGGGGGGTTAAAAATTTTTACTGCCGAAGGGGAAAATCCCCCCTTTGAGCTTTTTGGGAGGGAGCTATTTCACTCCCAAATTTAGGGCCTGGGGGATTTAGGGGCCCCCGGAAAAAGGGCGGGTCCCCAGTTTTGATGGGGGGTCCTCAGGGGGATGGGGGGGGGGGGCTGGGTTCCTTCAAAATCCACAACCTCTCCACTTTTTTTTGAGCATTTACTCCAGGTTGTTCGAAAAACCCCCCCGGCACAAAATGGGCAATCTCCCCCCGGGAGGGGACTAAACCCCCCCCCAAAATGACCCAAGGGGGGTGTCGTCCGCGAACTTAAGGGGGTTTGAGGGCTGAGAAGGAAAGGGCCGCTTTTTGGGATACGGGGGAAAAAAAGAGGGGAAATAAAAACGCCTTTGGGGGGGAAACCGGGGCTTATTTTGGAATCAGAAAATGCTTTTTTAGCCTCAAGTTTTCCCCCCCTTTAGACAGGGAAAAATGTTATCCCCCCGCGGTGGGTCAGGCCCCCAGCAGGGAAGTTTTCCCGGGGGCAGAGCCGGAATGATGGTGTTAAGGGAGATAAGTCCACAAACGGGGTCCTGGGGGGGCCGGGGGAGCCAGGTGCTGGGGGATGAATTTTTGGGGGCCCCCTTTACGGGAAAAATTTTAAAACCCGTTGGCTCTGAGGCAAAATGAAAGGGGGGGGGGAGGGCGTGAAAGGGTTTTAGGTGGAAAAAAAAAGGGGCTCAAAAGCCTTTTTTGGGGTCGGCCCGACAAAAACAAAGGCGGAGCCCCGCAAAGTTTTTTTGGGTTTTCCCCCAACCCCCCCGAATTTTTTGGGGGGCCCCAAGGTGGCTAACTGCCCCCCCGAGTTTTTAAAAAATTTGGGCCCTTTTATTGGCTGAAAACCAAAAAACCCCGCGGGCCCCCCCCGGGGAAGGCGGACCTTTCAGGTAATAAATCTGAAAAACCTCTGAAAATTTTTTTCCCCTTTTCCCGGGACTGAAATTCAACCAACATCTACAGGGTTCTCCCGGCGAAACTTTCCCCCAAAAAGGGAAAAAAACCCTCCCCCGGGGTTTTTTTTTTTTTTCTTTAAGCCCCTTTTCTTTTTTGGGAAATTCTTTTCCTGTTTTTTTTTAAAAATCCCTTTTTTTTTTAAGGAAAAAAACCTTTTCACTCCGGGGCCGAGTTTTCCCCCGAATTTTTTAATCCAAAATACGCTCCTTTTAGCTGTTTATTTGCAGAAGGCAAAAATCTATTGCTCCCGAAAACAGTAACATTTTTTAAAAGGGAATTTATTCCCCCGGAGAAAGAAAAACGAACCCCCTTTAACCCGGGGCCCCTCCCCCCCCCCGGGGGCCCCGGGGAGCCCCCCAAAAGCTTTTGGGGGGCCAAAAAACCCCCATTCATTTGGTTTCCCCCCGGGGAACCCGCCGTCGCGCCCCCAAGGGGGAAATGGGGGCCCCAGCAAAAAAAAGGGAGGCTTATGTCGGGGCAGAAAAACTATTTTTAAAAATTAGCTTGTTATTATTTGGTGACTTTGTTGGCCCGCTTTTGTCCCCGGTTTACGCTTTGGGGGTGCTTTTCCGGTACGCCCCTTTTTTTTCCCCTCAGACCTTTTTTTCGGAGTTTTAAAACCTTTTTAAAAAAAAGGGGACCAGCGGGAAGAAACGTTTGGGGTCCCCAGGGGGGAAAGTCCCTGAAAAAGTCTTTTGGGGGGTTTTTAGATCCCCCTCTATTTTTTGCATTTTTTTCCCCCTTTCTTTTCTTCTCCTGAACCCGCCGCACCCACTTTCCCAAACCCCGCATCCCATAATTCACGTTTTATCCCCTTTTTCTAGAAAATTAAAGGCGACCCATTGGGGGGCCCTGAAACGATATGATCAAGCACCCCTTTTTTTTTTTTCCCCTTTTGGGCAAACCAGGGTTTTTAGCCCCCCATTTTTAAAATTTTTTTCTGACATAAACGGGGTTTTAACCCCCCTTTTGGGTCCAAAAAAAGACACCACTGCACGATTTTTTAACCCCCCCATTTAAAAATTTCCCTACGATTTTACAGGGTTGGGCCCCCCTTTTTTTGGTTTAAAACGCGACACCAGTGTCCCGTTTTTGCACCCTTTGATCCCCCCCCCTCTCTCAAACACACACCCACAAACAACACAAAACCACACACACAAACACACACACCCCCCACACCCCACACACCCCACACCACACGACCTACAAAAAAGGGATTGCATTTTTATAATTTGATAAGTTTTTTGGGTTTTTTTTTTAAAATATAGTTTTTTGTTGGGATAGTCTTAAATTTAAAAAATTTATTTCCCTTTTAAAAAATTTTTAAAAAATTTAAAAATCCCCGGTTTGTTTTTGTGATTTTTTTTGCTATTTATGTTTCGGCGGGGTTATATATCAGGTTTAAACCCCTTAAAACCCCTTTACGGGTTCTTATAATCATTAATTACAATTAAATTTTTTTAAATTTAAATTTAAATTTATGGGAATATTTTTTAAGATTGATTTTGGCCCTGTTTACCAGGGGGGTCCCCGTCTTTTAAAAAAATTTTCAGATTTTTTTTTTTTAAATTTTTGTATTGTTTTTCTTTTAATAATTTCATTTTCTTTTTGAAACTTTTTTTTTTTTTAATTTTAAAAGTTTTTTTTTTTTTTTAATAAAATTTTTTTTTTTTAAATAATTTTTATGATTTTTTCATATTTAAGCCAACGTAAAGTCTACCACTATTGCACAAAACCTTCACCCCACAAGGTCAGGGGGAGGGGGTTGTATCTTGAGCCCCTGATTTTATTTTTTTTTGGGGGCGGGATGGGGGGGGTTTTAAGCAGGGGGACGGGCAGCCCCCCAATTTGGGGTTTTAAAAAATTTTGTAAAAAAAGGGAGACAGCTGATCACACATGTTTCGGGGATTGATGGGGAAAACGGTTGGCCCGGGGTTTTTTGGGGGTTTCTGTTCCTGAAGGGGTCTTTTTATCCCCCCCAGGATAAGGCGCACTGTGGTAGGGGGGGAGGGAGGGGGGTTGAGGGGGGCATTTGGGGAAAAAGGGGCGGGCCCTTTTTGCATGGGGGGGGGAAGGGGGGTTTTTAGGGTGGGGGGAAAATTTTCGAAGATAAAGGCCAAAAAAAGTGGGAAAATAAAAATCGGGGGTTTTGGGGCCCCGATTTCATGGCTTTTCTCGGGTTTGAAAAGAGCCCCCCCGGGGTTTTTAGGCAAAACCTGTTTAAAACCCAAAAAAAAAAAAAAAACGCGCCCAAAACCCCGGGGGGAGCCTCCGCGGCCCCTAAATCAAAACTAAATTTTTTAAAAAAAAAGAAATTTTGGGGCCCTTTTTAACATCTTAAAAAAACACAAGAAGTCCCTTTTTCCTATGTCGCAGGTAAAATACCAGAAAACATTAGTTAGACCCGAAATCCCCTAAATTTTCCCCCAGAAGAAATGATAAATTTTTCTGCACCCTTTTTTTTGAACCCCTTTTTTTTCGGCAAAGTTTTTTTTTTTTTTTCCCCTTTGGTCCACGCCCTTTTCACCATTTTAAAAATCTTTAAAAAGGGGGAAAAAATTTTTGGGTTTAAGGGGAAAAAATTTTACTAAAAAGGGAAAGAGGTGGCCTTAACCCCCCCAGCGACGGGGGCCCTACCTCAAGCCCGAATCAATTCCGAAAAATTTCCGACCAATTCCAAAAAAACCCCAAAAAAGTCCTAAAAATTTATGCCCAAAATCCGAACTAAATCCAAAATAAAAAGAAAATCCCCCCCGAACCCAAAACCCCCTTCGGACTGGGGTTTTGGACCTGGGGATTGGGTAACCCGGGCAGGGGCAAAAGGGTCATAATGCCCCCCCTTTTTTTCCCCGGGCTTGCAGAAGCTCGGGCAGGATTTTTTGAGCGAAAAATTTAAAAAGAGGAAAAAAAAACAGTAATAAAATCTTATGGGGGGGGCCCTTTCAAAAATTTGTGGGTTTTGCTGCCCGGCCAAAAAAAATTTTGTCAATGCAAAATTTTTCCAAATTAAATATCCGGTTTTTTAATCATTTTCAACGTTACAAAAAGGGGTTGTACAGAGTACTTTAGTCCGACAATGGGGAAATTTGCTGTATTACCGCGGCGGGCAACGGCAAAAGTAAAAAAAAGACATCAGCAAGTATAAGTAACATGAAATACTTAAGTGTAAGGATACAGTATGAATGTAATTAAACTAGCCGTACAAGTGTAAAGACAGGAAGAACATACAGTATGAATGTAATTAAACTAGCCGTACAAGTGTAAAGACAGGAAGAACATACAGTATGAATGTAATTAAACTACACGTACAAGTGTAAAGACAGGAAGAACATACAGTATGAATGTAATTAAAATAGAAGTACAAGTGTAAAGACAGGAAGAACATACAGTATGAATGTAATTAAAATAGAAGTACAAGTGTAAAGAAAGGAAGAACATATGAATGTAATTAAACTACACGTACAAGTGTAAAGACAGGAAGAACATATGAATGTAATTAAACTACACGTACAAGTGTAAAGACAGGAAGAACATACAGTATGAATGTAATTAAACTACCGTACAAGTGTAAAGACAGGAAGAACATACAGTATGAATGTAATTAAACTACACGTACAAGTGTAAAGACAGGAAGAACATATGAATGTAATTAAACTACATGTACAAGTGTAAAGACAGGAAGAACATATGAATGTAATTAAACTACACGTACACGTGTAAAGACAGGAAGAAAATACAGTATGAATGTAATTAAACTACACATACAAGTGTAAAGACAGGAAGAACATATGAATGTAATTAAACTAGCCGTACAAGTGTAAAGACAGGAAGAACATACAGTATGAATGTAATTAAACTACACGTACAAGTGTAAAGACAGGAAGAACATACAGTATGAATGTAAAGACAGGAAGAACATATGAATGTAATTAAACTACACGTACAAGTGTAAAGACAGGAAAAAACATACAGTATGAATGAATTAAACTACACGTACAAGTAAAGACAGAGAAGAACATGAATGTCATTAAACTACACGTACAAGTGTAAGACAGGAAGAACATATGAATGTCATAAAACTACACGTACAAGGTAAGACAGGAAGAACATATGAATGTATTAAACTACACGTACAAGTGTAAGACAGGAAGAACATACAGTATGAATGAATTTAAACTACACGTACAAGTGTAAAGACAGGAAGAACATACAGATGAATGTAATTAAACTAGCCGTACAAGTGTAAAGACAGAAGAACATATATGCATGTGAGGATATTAACAGTGAATGCCATTAGCCAAACAAAAATCTAAGTCACCCTAATGCATTTACTAAATCTGCAGTTTATCTGATATTAACACAGATGTTTCATATTTGCAGATATGACTAAGACGGGTAAACCAGACGCATACTGGGAAGGTATCATGTACCAGTATGCCCAGGGAAAGTACCGGTCTTACCACAGGTAAGAAGCCAGGGGCTAAGAAATGGAAGGCTGTCTGCAGCTCATCAACTCCTGTCCATTGACATCCTATATACAACCTACCAATCCGCGAGTATGACCTCTTCGGGAACAAAATTCCCTGCAAATGTGAGATATCATAAGGTAAGCAATAATGACATATTTTCTAAAGATGTATTCCCCATAAACCAAGTGTAGCTATATTTATATATTTATAGCATGTAAAACTGGATAATGTATTATCATCTTAGCTCTGCTTGTATTGATTCACATTGTTAGTAATGAGATAAACTTATCTTCAGCCCAAAAGGGGGGAAAACTAAACTCTTTTTCACAGTCAGGTGCATCAGGAGTCAGCAAAGAGAGACAGAGAGTGGCTCAAGTGCAGCTAGTCAGCTGACAACCGCAACCACCAGAGCATCCAAGTGCAGCTAGTCAGCTGACAGACCGCAACACCCAGAGCATCCAAGTGCGCTAGTCAGCTGACAGACCGCCACCACCCAGAGCATCCCAAGTGCAGCTAGTCAGCTGACAGACCGCACCACCCAGAGCATCCCAAGTGCAGCTAGTCAGCTGACAGACCGCACCACCCAGAGCATCCCAAGTGCAGCTAGTCAGCGACAGACCGCACCACCAGAGTATCCCAAGTGCAGCTAGTCAGTGACAGGGGCCGCACCACCCAGAGCATCCCAAGGCAGCTAGTCAGCCAGCTCAGACACGCAAGCTCAATGCAGAGAGCCAGATCACGCGCTCTTGTAGGCAAAGAGCATACATCTGAGCTTTTTCTGACATTTATTGACTTTCACGCAGAGCAATTGTGACTTTGGAAACATTAATTCGTTGGCGCTGCTTCAACATATTAAGGTCATTCGACGTCACAGGGAAAGTGGAACGCTTCAACGTCACCACAACCTATCTCCAGGCAGTGCGACCCCTCGACCTAACAAACACGACCTCCTCCACAGCAGCTGCAGACTCCTCCTCCGCCACTAAACAACAGCGACCTCTCCACACAGCTGCAACTTCCTCCTCCTCCACCACAACAACTACCTCCCCCTCCACCACCACCTTCTTTTCCTGCACATCTCCTACGTTGTCCACCTGAGGCCGCCGGGGTGAATTGGGTGAGTTTTCTCCCCAAACAGTTCATGTGGGTCATCAACCCAGCCGACAGGAGTGGATTGCCCAGTGTCTTTACGACCCCACAGGACAGCTGCGGCAACAGTTTCCTCAAAACTGGTTCCATCCACCTAATCCACCAAAGCCGAACAAATGTACAACCTGACCCCATGACCTACTTCAGCAGCGGATGTTTCTGTGGCACCGATGCGGATTTGGGGTATTCCAATTAAATGTGTGCAGTGCAAACAAAGATGCACCACTCTGGGATTTACCACAAAAGCACGGGGGAAATAATTGACCTGACTCCAGGTATACTTGGTCGGCGGAGGAAGAATCCTCGGTGCAGTAAGTGCAAATCCCTGTCTGCCCTTGGAGCGCTGAGGTGTTAGATCAGTTGGATCCTGCCCACAGAAACAAGTTCCTGCTTTTCACCATACAGCTTGCCCTGGACATGAAGTGCGTTACCTTCTTAAAACAAGACAGTAAGGGAACAGCTCCAGTTACCTGCCAGGCAAGCACTGGAGGGAAATTCACAGTGAGGAAGTGGGCAAGGCCACCACAGTTGAGTACCTTCGGAACTGTGAGCTTCACAAAGGAGGAGTGCAAAACCCAGTAGGAGGAAGGCAGTCATGGGGCAGCCACCAACCTTATCGCTCCCTACCCCTTGCCACAGTGGTTGATAGGGTCATGCAAATGCATCCTGGGTCATCTGGATGAGATGAAGGCTGTCATCACATCAACATACGGCAGGATCCTAAAGCTCGACTCCACGCAAAAAGGTTGCTGCAGGCAAACTCTGACAAATGAGGTCATGGATTTACACTTGATTCGGTTGTCATGCAACTTTGTTTGCCTCTAATCTTCATTTATTTCGTAGTTAATAGACACAAAGAAGCTTGCAGGTGACATTGCAGACTCACCGAGTGGTGACAAATGTCAAAACGAATGGGGCAGGTGCTCACGTGTATGTGCTCACCCATGGTGAGGGAGCTGGACTGGATTGAGGTTGGCCAAGGGATCGTGAAGCGCTACAAGGATTGTGGGAGAGCCAGAGCCACCAAATCATTTATGTTGACAGAGAGCTGCAGTGGAAGGTGTGTGACCTTCAAAATGTGTATGAGTTATTTTATTGTTACAGGCAAACAATCCTTAAAAATTTGGAGCAATAATGATCTACATGATAGGTTAACCCCCACCCCCCCAAGTTGCACTTGTATTAGTTTTGTCATATTGTCTCTCATATTCGGAGGAGAGTCATATAGTGATAATTGAATTATAACATTATGCATTAAAATTCTGGCCTTGATTTTTCATTGTACAGGTACATCCCGGTTCTTCATGGTTGACCGTGGAAACAATTGTGGATTACATATTTCACTTTAGGAGGAGATTTAATCCTGGACTCAAAACAGAACACCACCTATCTATGGCACTTCTGCTCAAAGTTGTCCCACGCATTTTGAGTGGGACAGGTGACATTTGTCGCTCAAAGGGCAAAGAAAGTCCGAGCTGCAGAAGAAGCATGCGGGTCGCCTCCATACAGAGTCTAAAGGTCTGGCCAACATCAGCTCATGAACTGGCAGAACATGTCAGAGGAGCACTCGGGGGGTTGAGGAACACGTCGTGACCAGGGTTTGCTTAAGTCCATGTGGGAAGTGACCGACACCACAGGTTTACGACTTATCAAACCCCCTGAGAGCATGCACATGTGTGGGAGACGCAACAGGAACACTTGCCATGCATCCAATATCCTCATGGAGTTGAACTCTAACCCAAGTCCGCTTGGGTCAACAAAAGGGAGACAAGGTCCTGGATTGTCTTTCAGATGTGGCAGGGGGTCATCTTCTGTGGGAAATTTAATCGCCACCAGTGCACGTTTTATCCCAGGGGTAAAAGAAGTTGTATATCTTTGGCATGACTCATTCTCTTACATGCCTTTATAATTTATTTCTGTAATCTCAAACATTTTGTATCTTTTAAGGGCTGGAGGTCTTAATACAATGGCAACACTCAGATGTACATGTTGAGGTGTAGTTCCAGGATGGAAAACATGAACCGAGCCATTGAAGCTGTGGGTTATATGTGAGTGGTGCATCAAAACCAAGCTCTATTAATATCGCCGGAGGTCCAACATAAATGACTCAGCAAACCAAAGTCCTCGGTATGCACTCTTGCCAGAATCATTCCCCCTGGGAGGACCCACTGGTAAGATAAGATACTCCAATAGACCTCATTCTCCTTTGTGTAACCACCAACTTACACTACACATTCACAAATTATCTATTTTTTTTCTTTTTCCCCCCATTCTAATGGAAATATGTCTATTACTCTGAATTAAAATGCTTCTTTTTCTTTTATGATGATTATCTAGGTGAGCGCATATTGCTGTGGAGTTATTGTTGGAGCAGTCTGACAGAGGAGACTGCGTGGGTTCCGAACGGCAATGGAACTTGGCAAACGATTCTGCCTGACTGCTGGACGAAGTCAGGAGGAGGAGTGTCTGATGTCACATAAAGTAAGCGGACGCAGCGGACCATTCTACTAAGAGCCCACCTGAAGCCCCCAGTGTGCAGAGAGTTGGATGTTTCAACCCCCTCACCAGTCCACCATTTCTCCATAGGACTCATCCCAACACATCATCTTCCACATCCCCTAGGTAATTTGACAATGACATGTCATTTGAAAATTGTACAGGAAAAGTTATTGATTACAATATTGCTATGAATGTGATTATTTTATGAATTGTCGCTATTTGTCTCTTCTGTTGCGTGCTTGTATACCAAGGAATTTGTAAACAGGCAATTTTAAAATGCAAGGATTGTTTCGGAACTTTGCCCCCTTACAAATTTCTAGGAGGAAACAAGTTTGATCTACGCCCGTGTCCTCAAAGTCCTGACAGTCCAGCCAGAAGGTACTCAAGTGAGGACCAAAACTCCTCGGTGGACAGCACTTCCTCAGGTAATTTAACTATATATAATATATTTGTTATAACCCTACCCTTAGTGTTAGCTATACGAGCTCCACTGAAAGCGCTCGCTTTGCATGTGAGAGGTAGTGGGATCGATGCCCACATTCTCCACTATTGAACCCTCAATTGCTCCTTGTGAGTGACATCCATTGTCTTCTACCTCAAGATGAAACTTCTCGGTATCAAACCTCTGCACACAGGTGTGCATAGGCTTGCTTTGGTTTCTTGAAAACACATCACTTCTCTTTCCAGATCCTCTTTAAGTTCTAACTCAGTAGTGGGAGCCTACAGGTATTTCAACTCTCTGGCCTTTGCATATCTTGACATTGCGTGTAACCCTAATGACTCACAACATAGCAAGGTGCTATACACACCTTGACTCAAGGAGCTCCAACACCCCACCAGTTGGTGGGGGGTTAAACGACCTGCATGTTTAACACAACAACTCTGAGGAAAGGTGAAGATCCTAGAGAGATTAAATACCTGAAACCTCCCACAAGTCTTTTAGAATCAGAATCAGAATCAGAAATTATTTATTGCCAAGTAGGTTTACACATACCTGGAATTTGCCTTGGCATGGCATATGGTGCATACAATGAACATAAAAAACATAAAACACTTCAAGAAAAACAAAAAACAAATATAAAATAAAAAGATATAAAAAGTAAGTAAAATGCCAAATGCAAAATGTAAAATGCAAAATGCAAAATGCAAAAACAGGAGTGCAATGTAAAAAAAGAGGAGTGCAATGTAAATGTGCAATATGCAGTGTGCAATGTGATGTGCTGTAATATGTGTTAATGTAACACAGACTAGAGGTGTGGGTCCCGGGCCTTGTTGATAAGGCTAACTGCAGCCGGGAAGAAGCTGGTTTTGTGGCGTGAGGTTTTGGTCCTGATGGACCGCAGCCTCCTGCCGGAGGGAAGCACCTCGAAGAGTTTGTGACCCGGGTGGGAAGGATCGGCCACAATCTTACCTGCACGCCTCAGGGTCCTAGAGGCGAACAGGTCCTGTAGAGATGGCAGATTGCAGCCAATCACCTTCTCAGCAGAACGGATGATATGCTGCAGTCTGCCTTTGTCATTGGCAGTGGCAGCAGCGTACCAGATGGTGATGGAGGAGGTGAGGATGGACTCTATGATGCAGGTGTAGAAGTGCACCATCATTGTCTTTGGCAGGTTGAACTTCTTCAGCTGCCGCAGGAAGTACATCCTCTGTTGAGCTCTTTTGGTGAGGGAGCTGATGTTCAGCTCCCACTTGAGGTCCTGGGAGATGATGGTGCCCAGGAAGCGGACGGACTCCGCAGTGTCGACTGGGGAGTCTCTCAGGGTGATGGGGGTGGGTGGGGCTGGGTTCCTTCTAAAGTCCACAACCATCTCCACTGTTTTCAGAGCATTGAGCTCCAGGTTGTTCAGACCACACCAGGTCACCAGATGGTCAATCTCCCACCTGTAGGCGGACTCATCCCCACCAGAGATGAGCCCAATGAGGGTGGTGTCGTCCGCGAACTTAAGGAGTTTGACGGACTGATGACTGGAGGTGCAGCTGTTGGTATACAGGGAGAAGAGTAGAGGGGAAAGAACACAGCCTTGAGGGGAACCGGTGCTTATGATTCTGGAATCAGAGACATGCTTCTCCAGCCTCACGTGTTGCCTCCTGTCAGACAGGAAGTCTGTGATCCACCTGCAGGTGGAGTCAGGCACACTCAGCAGGGAGAGCTTGTCCTGTAGCAGAGCCGGAATGATGGTGTTGAAGGCAGAGCTGAAGTCCACAAACAGGATCCTGGCGTAGGTTCCTGAGGAGTCCAGGTGCTGGAGGATGAAGTGAAGGGCCATGTTTACTGCATCGTCTACAGACCTGTTGGCTCTGTAGGCAAACTGCAGGGGGTCCAGGAGAGGGTCAGTGATGGCTTTGAGGTGGAACAGCACAAGGCGCTCAAATGCCTTTGTTGGGATCGAGCTCAGACAAAGAACAATGGCGGAGCCTGCATGAAGTTTTTGTAGTTTCCATGAGACACAACCCCCAGAATGCTTTTGGGGGGACCCTAAGGTGGCTAACTGCCGCCCGAGTTTAAACTCTGGCCTTCTATTGGCTGAGAGCCAACAAACCCCGCGGCCTCCCCCGGAGGAAGGCTGGACATCTCTCAGGTAATAAATACTGAAAATCCTCTGAATTCATTGCTCATTTCCCGGTACTGAAGATTCGAACACAACATCTACAGGTTACTCCAGGACGATCTCAGCGCCAAAAGGAAGCAACCCATCCGCGCGTTTGTATTTTTATTTTTGCTTTAAGTCATCTTCTTTCTTTTTCGGGAACTTCTGGTTACCGTGTTTTTATTCTGAAAACTCCATTTTATTTTGAAGAGACAAAAGCTCTATCACTCGCTGGCCGAGTTTCCCCAGACTTTTCCTGATCCGAAACTACAGCTGCCTTTTAGCTGTTCATTCCTGCAGAAGAGCAAGTCGTATTCGCTACGAAAAGCACGTAACATTCGCTTAAGGCAAGATTCATTCGCCAGGAGAACGAGACGAATTCTCTCCTATATCCGGCCCAGCTCCACCCCGGTGCCCGCGCGAGTCAGCTGTTCGAGGCCACGAAATCCATTCACTTGTCTTCCCGGAACGCGCCGATCGCGCATCAAGGAACTGTGGACCAGCAACAAGTAAGAGGCTTATGTCTGGGCAGAGACTAGTTTAAACATTAGCGTGTTATTATTTGAGTGTACATTTGTTAGGACCGCTGTGTCCGCTGTGTCAGCGTCGTGACGCGCCTGCATTTCCGGCTACGCTGCCGCATTTTATTACCGTCAGACCTATTTTGCGGAGATTTTAACCCATAAAAAGATCGGTACACAGCTGAAAGAATCGCTTGGGTACCGAGTGGTAAAGTCCCTGCAAAGTCGTCTCTGGCGGTGTTTGAGATCTCCTCCGATCATTCTTTGCATGTTTTCTCTCTCTCTCTCTTCTCCTGAACCCGCCTGCACACACGTTCCAACCTGCATCCACATAATTCACGTGTTATACCCGTTCTAGCAACTTAGATAGTGCGATCGCCATTCGGCGCCTGAACCACGATATAGATCAAAGCATCCCTTTGTTCTCCATTTCCTGTTGGTCAAACCACGAGTTTAGACCGCCATCTTAAATTCTATTCTGACATCACGTGGTTAGACCGCCATTTTGGATCCAGAAACACGACACCACGTGCACGAGTTTAGACCGCCATCTTAAATTCGATCCTACGATGTCACATGGTTAGACCGCCATTTTGGATTCAGAAACGCGACACCACGTGTACGATTTTAGACAGCCATCTTGATCCCCCCTCCTCTCACAACACACACCACACACACACACACACACACACACACACACACACACACACACACACACACACACACACACACACACACACAGGCCTACACAAAGGTATTGCATGTGTGTTATAACTTGTGATAAGTGTTTGTGTTTTATCTTTAATATAGTAGTTATTGTTAGGATAGTCATTAATTAACATTGATGTTACCTTTTAAATAAATTCTATTAGATTTAAAGTACCGGTGTTTTTGTGATTATTTGTGCATATGTATGTGTATACGGCTGGATTATGATAGTCAGTGCTTGAACTTCAAACCTTCACTGTTCATTAGATAATCATTAATAGTACATATTGAGTTTTTCTAATTGAACTTTCAGATTATGAGACTGATCTTTACAGATTGACTGTTGGTCCCTGATTACCAGGGTGGTGCCCCGTCTTTTATAAATTATAATTACAGATTTTATTATTCTTAATTGATTATTGTATTGTTTTTAATTAATAATTTCATTATTCTTGATTGATAACTTTATTGTTTTTAATTAATAGTTTTATTATTTTTAATACATAATTTTATTATTTTAATAATCATTTTATGATTATTCATATTTAAGCCAACGTCAAGTCTACCTACTATTGCACAACACCTTCATCACCACAGAGGTCAGGGCGACGGGTCTGTAGTCATTGAGTCCAGTGATCTTTGTTTTTTTGGGGACAGGGATGATGGTGGAGGTCTTGAAGCAGGCTGGTACGTGGCATGTCTCCAGTGAGGTGTTAAAAATGTCTGTGAACACCGGAGACAGCTGATCAGCACAGTGTTTCAGGATTGATGGAGAGACAGAGTCTGGCCCGGCTGCTTTGCGGGGGTTCTGTCTCCTGAAGAGTCTGTTGACGTCCCCCTCCAGGATGGAGAGAGTCGTCACTGTGGTAGGGGAGGAGGGAGGGGGCTCTGAGGTGGGCAGTTGTGGAAAGGCGCAGGCCTTTGCTATGGTGGGGGAAGTGCAGTTGATGGGCTGGAGGGTAAATTTCGACAGATGAGGCAATGAAAGTCGGAAATAAATTATCAGGAGTTATGGCCCTGATGTTCATGAGCATTTCTCTGGTGAAAGAGCTCCCGGTTCTTAGGCAAAACACTGAATTAACTAACAAAACAAGACAAAACATCGCGCACCAACACGCCGAGGCAGCCGTCCGCGGCGCCATCATCAATACTCAACTACTTTAGAACTAAAGAAGCATCTTGGACGACCAGTGTAACATCTTCAAGAAACACAAGCAAATCCAGTTGCCTATGTACGCAGGTACAATACCAGAAAACATTAGTCCTGTAATCCCCTAAATTGTACCCCAGTAAAGAAATGATAAATGTCTGCACGCATGATTTAGAATCCTCTTTTTTCGGCAATAGTTTTTTTTCTTCTTCTTGTGTCCACAGCAACTTGTCACCATTGTAACAACTCTCTTAAGAAGCCACAGAAGCCACTATTACACAGGGCAATTAGCTCAAATGGTAGAGCGCTCGCTTTGCATGTGAGAGGTAGTGGCATCGATGCCCACATTCTCCACTATTGAACCCTCAATTGCTCCTTGTGAGTGACATCCATTGTCTTTTACCTCAAGATGAAACTTCTCGGTATCAAACCTCTGCACACAGGTGTGCATAGGCTTGCTTTGGTTTCTTGAAAACACGTCACTTCTCTTTCCAGATCCTCTTTAAGTTCTAACTCAGTAGTGGGAGGCTACAGGTATTTCAACTCTTAGACCCTTTGCATATCTTGACATTGCGTGTAACCCTAATGACTCACAACATAGCAAGGTGCTATACACACCTTGACTCAAGGAGCTCCAACACCCCACCAGTTGGTGGGGGGTTAAACGACCTGCATGTTTAACACAACAACTCTGAGGATAGGTGAAGATCCTAGAGAGATTAAATACCTGAAACCTCCCACAAGTCTTTTAGAACTAAAGAAGCCTCTTGGACGACCAGTGTAACATCTTCAAGAAACACAAGCAAGTCCAGTTGCCTATGTACGCAGGTACAATACCAGAAAACATAAATTAGAGTCCTGTATTCCCCTAAATTGTACCCCAGTAAAGAAATGATAACCCACTGTGGTCTGCACGCATGGGTTACAATCCTGTTTTTTTGGCAATCGTTTTTTTTTTCTTCTTGTGTCCACAGCCACTTGTCACCATTGTAACAACTCTCTTAAGCACAGGAACAGTTTGAGTTTCAGGAGATAAATTTCACTGAGAATAGGACGAGGTGGCGGAGTGGTTAAGGCGATGGACTGCTAATCCATTGTGCTCTGCAAGCGTGGGTTCGAATCCCATCCTCGTCGTAGTGAAGTTTACAATATACTAATTTCTACTCCAATTGACTGAATCAGCTTACTCTGCTGCTTCAGATCATTATCTCAAATGCAGTATTCTTGTCACGTGTACTGCCGAAAAACGCTTACCAGGACGATCAACCAGCTGGCTTAACATAGTAACCTGTTCTGAATGTCTTACCAGCTTGAAAAGACTGATAAGAAACAGATTATTGGAGAAAATATGAGCATTTAGTGAGTGTCTAAGTAAGGTTATAGGCCACCATGTGCTGTCAGGAAAAATGTCCTTCCTGAATGGCGGTGGCTCTATAAATCTCTGAACCATGCTGGAAGGATGGAACACCATTTTTCTGAATTATATCAGTCCATGGTATAAAAACAAGGAATCCATCTTATTTTAGAAGGGGACTTTGTCAAACTGAATTTCAAAACATTCTCTACCAGACTAAAATCAAGATTCTAAGAATGTTGTGGAGAATGTGGGCATCGATCCCACTACCTCTGGCATGCGAAGCCAGGTCTCTACCATTTGTGCTAATTCCCCATCTGCAGAGAACTCTGTAAATCACTTAGTGGGCAACTCTCCCCTGAGGGCCTGTGATGAGAGACTTCATTCATTTGTCTCGGCAATGTGATCCATTTTAGGAAAGAACACATCCATGCTGAACAGGTTGCGATGATTTGCCACAGAAGCCACTTTTACACAGGGGGATTAGCTCAAATGGTAGAGCGCTCGCTTTGCATGTGAGAGGTAGTGGGATCGATGCCCACATTCTCCACTATTGAACCCTCAATTGCTCCTTGTGAGTGACATCCATTGTCTTCTACCTCAAGATGAAACTTCTCGGTATCAAACCTCTGCACACAGGTGTGCATAGGCTTGCTTTGTTTTCTTGAAAACACGTCACTTCTCTTTCCAGATCCTCTTTAAGTTCTAACTTAGTCGTGGGAGGCTACAGGTATTTCAACTCTCTGACCCTTTGCATATCTTGACATTGCGTGTAAACCTAATGACTCACACCATAGCAAGGTGCTATACACACCTTGACACAAGGAGCTCCAACATCCCACAAGTTGGTGGGGGGTTAAACGACCTGCATGTTTAACACAACAAATCATAGGATAGGTGAAGGTCCTAGAGAGATTAAATACCTGAAACCTCCCACAAGTCTTTTAGAACTAAAGAAGCCTCTTGTACGACCAGTGTAACATGTTCAAGAAACACAAGCAAGTCCAGTTGCTTATGTACGCAGGTACAATACCAGAAAACATTAGTTAGAGTCCTGTAATCCCCTAAATTGTACCCCAGTAAAGAAATGATAACCCACTGTGGTCTGCACGCATGGGTTAGAATCCTGTTTTTTCGGCAATAGTTTTTTTTCTTCTTCTTGTGTCCACAGCCATTGTCACCATTGTAACAACTCTCTTAAGCACAGGAACAGTTTGAGTTTCAGGAGATAAATTTCACTGAGAATAGGACGAGTTGGCCGAGTGGTTAAGGCGATGGACTGCTAATCCATTGTCCTCTGCACGCGTGGGTTCGAATCCCATCCTCGTTGTAGTGAAGTTTACAATATACTAATTTCTACTCCAATTGACTGAATCAGCTTACTCTGCTGCTTATGATCATTATCTCAAATGCAGTATTCTTGTCACGTGTACTGACAAAAACGCTTACCAGGACTATCAACCAGCTGACTTAACATAGGAACCTGTTCTGAATGTCTTACCATCTTGAAATGACTGATAAGAAACAGATTATTGGAGAAAATATGAGCATTTAGTGAGTGTCTAGGTAAGGTAAGGAAAAATGTCCTTCCTGAATGGCGGTGGCTCTATAATTCTCTGAACCATGCTGGAAGGATGGAACACCATTTTTCTGAATTATATCAGTCCATGGTATAAAAACAAGGAATCCATCTTATTTTTGAAGGGGACTTTGTCAAACTGAATTTCAAAACTTTCTCTACCAAACTAAAATTCCCCATCTGCAGAGATCTCTGTAAATCACTTCGTGGGCCACTCTCCCCTGAGGGCCTGTGATGAGAGACTTCATTCATTTGTCTCGGCAATGTGATCCATTTTAGGACAGAACACATCCATGCTGAACAGGTTGCGATGATTTGCCACAGAAGCCACTTTTACACAGGGGGATTAGCTCAAATGGTAGAGCGCTCGCTTTGCATGTGAGAGGTAGTGGGATCGATGCCCACATTCTCCACTATTGAACCCTCAATTGCTCCTTGTGAGTGACATCCATTGTCTTCTACCTCAAGATGAAACTTCTCTGTATTGCTTTGGTTTCTTGAAAACACGTCACTTCTCTTTCCAGATCCTCTTTAAGTTCTAACTTAGTAGTGGGAGGCTACAGGTATTTCAACTCTCTGGCCCTTTGCATATCTTGACATTGCGTGTAACCCTAATGACTCACACCATAGCAAGGTGCTATACACACCTTGAGTCAAGGAGCTCCAACACCCCACCAGTTGGTGGGGGGTTAAACGACCTGCATGTTTAACACAACAACTCTGAGGATAGGTGAAGATCCTGGAGAGATTAAATACCTGAAACCTCCCACAAGTCTTTTAGAACTAAAGAAGCCTCTTGGACGACCAGTGTAACATCTTCAAGAAACACAAGCAAGTCCAGTTGCCTATGTACGCAGGTACAATACCAGAAAACATTAGTTAGAGTCCTGTAATCCCCTAAATTGTACCCCAGTAAAGAAATGATAACCCACTGTGGTCTGCACGCATGGGTTAGAATCATGTTTATATCCTCACACTCCAACTCGGGGATGTACAGAGGAACCTCACTCAGGAGGTTGTCCATGTTGAGGTTCTGGAAAAATGGATGGTCCTTCACCTCATATGCTCCTCCTGGAGAAGAAGAACAACAATCAAACATTTTGTTTGTATTTCAACACGTTAGGCCTAGCTTAAGATGTCCCCTCTTTAGCCCCACTAATATCTTCCTTTGTTCTAAGAACACACATTCTTAGGTTTCGATTTGTCTTTCTCCAGACCTCGTCTATCTGTTCATGACCTTTTCTTTGAGGTCCACCAGACTAGTCTCATTCCTGTGAGATGTATTGCATCCCAAACCATGAGGTATTCATCCACATGTGAATCATTTGTGAAAGCTGCCACTTACTTGTACCCAGGCGCTCCACAGGGTTCTTCTTCAGGAGAGAGGTTATGAGGTCCTTGGCATCATCTGTCAGATCATGTTCTTCTTCTGGCCAAGTGAGCTTATCTAAATATGATACAAATATTAGTCATGTGATCAAGTAATCAAATAATCTCTGAAACTACAGGGAATGGCAAAAGCTCGAAGTAGATTTCCTTAAAAAAATTGTTTAAACTGTAATATCGCCAATCTAATAAACACAATAACTGTCAAGAGTTTTATGGACAAGTTAAATCATAAAATAAGGGGGATATTTTTAAATTGTCTTTAAGATACAGACAGGTTGAATGAGAACTGCTAGAATTATAAATGTACAGCGGATGAATATGAAAAGATGCTTAATTGAACTAGTTATTCTTACGTGTAAGCACTTGCGTAAACAGTTCCAGCAACCTGCATCCATTGAAAGGGACAACGCCAAGCAGGAACTCTTACAGAATGATGCCCAGATTCCACCAGTCTATAGGCTTCCCGTAACCCTCTTCGAGAATCATTTCTGGGGCGATGTACACTTCAGTTCCATACGTCTGTAGGAGTAAATTATGGACCATGAGAGAATAGAAAATTACCGAAAAGCACTACAACACACATGTATTGTACACAACAGTGGATAAACACAAGTTTCGGTAAATGTGTAACAATTCGCCTTGTTTAGGAAAAAACAAATTATTACGCTATTTTAAAAGGAGCACGGGCGGACCTGTCCCTCTGTGTACGGGCGCCGCCCCCTGACCAATTTACAATAAACGAATATATTCTATAAGACCGATAACCTTGTCATCGGCCCCACCACATATGAAATAATATATATACAAACGAAATAAACCCAGATATGTTGCATACAATTGTCTGTATTGACAAAAAACAATCATACACACGTACCCCCTGGACATGTGCCCGCAAACAAAGACGAAAACGTGAACATAAGCATACAATTTACACCAATCCCGTACATCAATATTTCCCCAACCCCAGGTTCATACAGTCCCCGAATTCCCAAACAACGTCCCAAAGCAAAATGTATGCAGGTGTGGCGTGGTGAGATGCCGCAAACAATACCAAAAATGGTCCACGCTATCCTCACCACCTCTGAGCGCCCAGAAAAATAGTTCAGTCCCCGCGGTAATCCTTGAAAGTGTCACCCAGGCAAATAATCCCGTTTCTTTATGTAAGTAATCCCATGTAGGTCTTCAGGACCGCAGTTGACTCGAACGTGGCTGGTCCTCTGCCGGCCCGCATACCCAAAACAACCCCCTGCCGAGACGTCACTTCCCCTCATTTATCACATTTGGATGTTAAAGCAACCATTACATATACAATAACACATTCAATAAACAAATACATACGGAGATCCCTTCCCTTGTTTATTGAATGTGTTATTGTATATGTAATGGTTGCTTTAACATCCAAATGTGATAAATGAGGGGAAGTGACGTCTCGGCAGGGGGTTGTTTTGGGTATGCGGGCCGGCAGAGGACCAGCCACGTTCGAGTCAACTGCGGTCCTGAGACCTACATGGGATTACTTACATAAAGAACGGGATTATTTGCCTGGGTGACACTTTCAAGGATTACCGCGGGGACTGAACTATTTTTCTGGGCGCTCAGAGGTGGTGAGGATAGCGTGGACCATTTTTGGTATTGTTTGCGGCATCTCACCACGCCACACCTGCATACATTTTTGCTTTGGGACGTTGTTTGGGAATTCGGGGACTGTATGAACCTGGGGTTGGGGAAATATTGATGTACGGGATTGGTGTAAATTGTATGCTTATGTTCACGTTTTCGTCTTTGTTTGCGGGCACATGTCCAGGGGGTACGTGTGTATGATTGTTTTTTGTCAATACAGACAATTGTATGCAACATATCTGGGTTTATTTCGTTTGTATATATATTATTTCATATGTGGTGGGGCCGATGACAAGGTTATCGGTCTTATAGAATATTATTCGTTTATTGTAAATTGGTCAGGGGGCGGCGCCCGTACACAGAGGGACAGGTCCGCCCGTGCTCCTTTTAAAATAGCGTAATAATTTGTTTTTTCCTAAACAAGGCGAATTGTTACACATTTACCGAAACTTGTGTTTATCCACTGTTGTGTACAATACATGTGTGTTGTAGTGCTTTTCGGTAATTTTCTATTCTCTCATGGTCCATAATTTACTCCTACAGACGTATGGAACTGAAGTGTACATCGCCCCAGAAATGATTCTCGAAGAGGGTTACGGGAAGCCTATAGACTGGTGGAATCTGGGCATCATTCTGTACGAGTTCCTGCTTGGCGTTGTCCCTTTCAATGGATGCAGGTTGCTGGAACACGTAAGAATAACTAGTTCAATTAAGCATCTTTTCATATTCATCCGCTGTACATTTATAATTCTAGCAGTTCTCATTCAACCTGTCTGTATCTTAAAGACAATTTAAAAATATCCCCCTTATTTTATGATTTAACTTGTCCATAAAACTCTTGACAGTTATTGTGTTTATTAGATTGGCGATATTACAGTTTAAACAATTTTTTTAAGGAAATCTACTTCGAGCTTTTGCCATTCCCTGTAGTTTCAGAGATTATTTGATTACTTGATCACATGACTAATATTTGTATCATATTTAGATAAGCTCACTTGGCCAGAAGAAGAACATGATCTGACAGATGATGCCAAGGACCTCATAACCTCTCTCCTGAAGAAGAACCCTGTGGAGCGCCTGGGTACAAGTAAGTGGCAGCTTTCACAAATGATTCACATGTGGATGAATACCTCATGGTTTGGGATGCAATACATCTCACAGGAATGAGACTAGTCTGGTGGACCTCAAAGAAAGGTC
>VCHM03000219.1:0-23687 GCA_006182925.3 Reinhardtius hippoglossoides
GGGGAAAGAACACAGCCTTGAGGGGAACCGGTGCTTATGGTCCTGGAATCAGAGACATGCTTCCCCAGCCTCACGTGTTGCCTCCTGTCAGACAGGAAGTCTGTGATCCACCTGCAGGTGGAGTCGGGCACACTCAGCTGGGAGAGCTTGTCCTGTAGCAGAGCCGGGATGATGGTGTTGAAGGCAGAGCTGAAGTCCACAAACAGGATCCTGGCGTAGGTTCCTGAGGAGTCCAGGTGCTGGAGGATGAAGTGAAGGGCCATGTTTACTGCATCGTCTACAGACCTGTTTGGCTCTGTAGGCAAACTGCAGGGGATCCAGGAGAGGGTCAGTGATGGCTTTGAGGTGGAGCAGCACAAGGCGCTCAAATGCCTTCATCACCACAGAGGTCAGGGCGACGGGTCTGTAGTCGTTGAGTCCAGTGATCTTTGTTTTTTTGGGGACAGGGATGATGGTGGAGGTCTTGAAGCAGACTGGTACGTGGCATGTCTCCAGTGAGGTGTTGAAAATGTCTGTGAACACCGGAGACAGCTGGTCAGCACAGTGCTTCAGGATTGATGGAGAGACAGAGTCTGGCCCGGCTGCTTTGCGGGGGTTCTGTCTCCTGAAGAGTCTGTTGACGTCCCCCTCCAGGATGGAGAGGGTCTTCACTGTGGTAGGGGAGGAGGGAGGGGGCAGTTGTTGAAAGGCGCAGGCCTTTGCTATGGAGGGGGAAGAGCAGTTGATGGGCTGGAGGGTGGTGTCACGGGGGATGGTGTCAGGACTGTCCCATTGTCTTCCAAAGCGACAGTAAAACTCGTTCAAGTCGTTGGCCAGGCGTGGGTTGTTAGTGGAATGGGGGGCTCTAGGCTTACAATTAGTAATCTGCCTAAGCCCTTTCCAGACAGAGGCAGAGTCATTGGCTGAGAACTGGTGTTGGAGTTTCTCAGAGTACAGACGTTTAGCTTCTCTCACCTCCTTGCTAAACCTGTATTTTGACTCTATGAACCTGTCTCTGTCCCCACTCCTGAACGCCTCTTCCTTCTTCAACCTTAACTTTTTGAGTTTTGCTGTGAACCAGGGTTTGTCATTGTTGTAGCACACCCTGGTGCGTGATGGAACACAGCTGTCCTCACAGAAGCTGATGTAAGAAGTCACAGCCTCTGTGTACTCGTCCAGACTGTTGGTAGCAGTCCTGAAAACCTCCCAATCTGTACAGTCCAAGCACGCCTGAAGATCCTCCACAGCTTCACTGGTCCACTGCTTTGAAGTCCTCACAACAGGTTTGCAGAGTTTTAGTTTCTGCCTGTATGCAGGAATCAAATGGACCATGACGTGACATAAGTACGGAAACGGGGAACCTCTAACCATCCAACAGGACTAAAAGCATTCCTAGAGGGAGAGAACTGACGAGTAACATATGGAATGATAACAGAAATACTGAGAATCCAGAACCGAGGGGCTCTAGCTTTAAACCTGTCATTATGTTTTACACCCATGTCAAAATGATCCATGTTAGCTAAATACACCACAGTAGCTCAACAACAAACCATTGTCCAGTGTTTTGTATGTGCACAGTCACATTCTGAGGGTGTCTGTTTCCAATGAACTCCACACATGACAAATTAACATTATCCCAATCTGAATCACACAGTATAAAACACTATATGGCCCAGTTGGATGACTCAGTAGAGTCCTCACAATGTAAAGCTGATGGAAAAACAGAGCGCTCATCACGATACAGACGACGATCCCCTGATCAAATTACAGTTGTTGTGCTGCCTCTGCTGGTCTTGTTGAGTCAGTGCAGTGTGGAGTACCAACGGAAATGATCCCAACAGTAAAACATAAAGCAAAAGCATGTGTTTAAATACAAGAAGGAAACAAATACACAAACACAACAGAACTTCTACTGTGTGCGTAGTGTGTAATGAGTTGGATCATACACAGCAGTCAGAAGTTGTCAATTGTTAATTTCACTGTGCTGTGCATTTCTCATCCTCAGTCACTCATGTGGACGTGACACCTGCAGTGCAGCTCGCCCCAGGACAAATGCTGTGTCCTACTTGCCACCAGACTGTGGTCACCACCACTGTGGCACAAAGCAGGCCTCTTGACGTGGGCCGTCTGCGGCGTCCCCACCATCTTTGGGTAAAAGTGATCGTTTTGATTAAAACTTGCTGCACATAGTTTCAATTGGAGGATATTTTATGGAAAACACAGGGAGACGTATTAAAAATATAATCTGAAATTGTGTCAACTCAGGATAAGAAAAAGTGAAGGTACAAAAGATCCTGTTTGATGATGTTTTCATATCATTTTCTTCGGAAAAAAGAAAAGGTAAAATTGTTCTTTTCTGGTGCTAGTCTTATTTTAAGAGGATCAGTTGCAAGGCAACAAAGTGAAATCCAAACTGTCTTTGTGATGTTTCAGTGCAATTTCACAGAGTTTTATTTCTGTCAAGGCTAACTGGTTTTAAATGATACATAATGACGTGGAAAATAAACGGTCAAGCATTGAAAGAATTGGGACTCCTGGTTTCAGTCCAACAATGTTACATGCAGAAACTACATAAGGTGATTTGGAAGTAATACAAAATACTTAATAACAACTTTGTAATAATTATGTTATTGTTAGACTAATTCACTTTTTATTTTGGTTTGGTTATATTTCAGTTAACTGTCATAACCATGAAACACACTATTTGGATCTTCCTGTGTCCACCACCAGGGTGTGCTATGTCCTTGGTGCAGGCAAAGACTGTATATAGGTTTTTCAGGTTGCGGGAAAAAGATATGGAGGATGATACATGACTTAAGTATAAATAAATAAATAAATGTATGAATGAATACATAAATAAATAAGGAAATAAATAAGGAAATAAATAAATAAATACAAAAATGTATAAATAAATGCCACATTTATTTATTTCTGTATTTCTGTTTCCGAGAAAGGCGGTCCTAACCTCAGTTTCAAGCCCCGGGGCCTGTGTGTGTGTGTGTGTGTATACGTGTACATGCTCAGTTGACCAATCCTGCTCGAGACTGAGGTTGGGACCTCCTACCTCATTTGTGGAAATGTGGAAATAAATGTGGAAATAAATGTGGAAATAAATAAATGTGGAAATTAACTGAAGACATTGATTCATTTACTTCTGTATTTATTTTCACATTCGTCACCGTGAAGCAGCCGGTCAGTGACTTTGTAGAAAAGTGGAAACAGTGAAAACACAGAGTTTCTCTTCTTCACATCTGCTCAATGATCAGTGCCTCTGCTTCCTGATCAGAGCAGAAGCTGCAGCTGGTTTGTACCGAGCTGGAGTTTCTGTTTCCTCCTCCACTCTGCTCTCACTCTAACTAATAAACACTCCTCACTAGTTATCAGGACCTGATGAGGACATGAAGTAACTTAGTGTTTGTTTGATTCGCTCCAGAGTTTATGAGGCTGCATTTAAACATCATGAAAAATGACTCGTCAACATGTTGTGCTCAGTACAACACGAGACGTGACGCTCACACTCAGGACTACTGACACCTAAATCATCCCAATAAAAAAAATAACCTTAACTAACCCTCTGAACTTGAACTAGTTCATTTTAAGTGTGAACTGGCTCAACACTGCAAACAGCTGCTGGACAACAGTCAGCATTGAGAGGCAGAAGTAGTAGGACTGGATCATCACACTCCTGTGACCAATCCTGTATGAGACTGAGGTTAGGCCCGCCTTTCTCATTAGCATACGGACACAGAAATACACAAATAAATGAATGTGGAAATAAATACATGTGGAAATAAATAATGTGGAAATATATTTAAGACATTTATTTATACATTTCTGTATTTCTGTATTTATTTCCTTATTTATTTATGCATTTATTTATTTATTTCCTTATTTATTTATGCATTTATTTATTTATGTATTTAGGGAAAGGCTCTCCCACCCACGACCTGACTATTACATTTGACAACTCCGTGTTAGCCCCCACCCAGACTGCTAGGAACCTGGGTGTGACATGTTTTAAAATGCAGACCTGCCGGTCGAGTTATGACAAAGGCAAACTGTGGGAGCAGCTTCACCTCAAAGGTATGAACAACAGGAAATGATAAAACTCCATTGAGGGTAACAAACCACAGGAATTCATTTTCAATAGTAGTTCACTGATGAAAATACAGAGCAACTTCAACTAATATTGAAATGTTATCACAGAAGCTTTCTTTCAAATGTTTTTGTACAAATGTTGTCTTTATGTTTCACTGCAATAAATTCTAGTCAGCACAAGCTAAATGAAATGAAACATTAAATCTTTCTAAATCTGTCTCATGATCATCTTAGTACTTAATGTTTTTTACTCCTTATAGCTTTGCACACTTTGGAGGTGAGGGGGGTGGGAGAGCTCCTTCACCTGCACCACAGAGGATCGATCAGCACAGGTGAGAGCTGCTAGCTGATTGATCCTCATGCTTAAAAGGCAGCGTCTGAGCTGCCTCAGGAGGAGGGGAGAACTCAGACACTCAGGGCCGAGCACACGGAGGCACGCAGGACTGAGACACTCCACAGCAGTGAGCTGTAAAGCTAATTGCTTTAAGTTGAAGTAAAATTATGTTTGTTTGAGTAAATAAAAGATGTTAAAACATGAATGGTTTGTCTCCGGCTTCTGTGGTGAGAGCCCTGTGTCATGGTCAACTGCCACACACCCATTTAGATTTAAGGTTAAGTAGTTCTAGAACATGATACAAATCATCTGACCTCACCAAGTTCAAGTTTCCTTGGGTTCTCAGGCAGTTTCTCCAGCCTCCCCACACATTCCTGATCGGCCCACAGACAACTGCTGATATTTACTTTGATTCAGTGATGTAAATTATTGAACCTTCTGCCTTACAGTACCAGACCTTCAAATTCTGCAGAGAACAAGAGGGCTTCCATTAAGCGTTACGTTACATTAAACATTATCTGATTGTATTTGATTGATTTCTAGTTCAACCCTGACCAAGGACTGAAGGAGGGTGTTGATGGCTACAACTCCGATCCCACTTTGAGAGACAAAGTTCACGTTCTGGTGTGTGTTGTTCCTGTGGACTCAGTGTCTGGGTTAAGTGATGAGATGGTGAAGAAGATGAGAGAGGTCAGAATGGCAGCCAGTGAACTGGGTGAGTGCACAACATTTGTTTCTCTGCGTGGACTAATAGTGTCACATTGGATTGTATGAGTCAAAATACCAAGACATAAATGTTTGAAATACTGATCAGGTTTCTATATCGATAGGAATTCCCCAACTGGCTATTCTCACCAAAGTTGATGAAGCCTGTCCCGAGGTTAAAAAGGACACAAGCAATATCTATAAGAGCAAGTACCTGAAGGAAAAGGTACATTTTGGAGTTTTTGCACAATGTCATTTTTCAGCATATATGTCATGTTTGTTCATCGCTGTACGATTACTGATCAACATAAATGTTGTTACTTTGACTTAGGTAGAAGGATTCCACCTGCGGCTGGGCATTCCACTGAACTGCATCTTCCTTGTGAAGAACTACACTGATGAAATTGAGTCAAATGACAAAATGAACGCTGCAATACTGTGTGCACTGAAACAGATGGTTTGCTTTGGAGAAGACTTCCTCATCAACCTGGAAACATAAATACCTCTGAGGGGTTGGTTGTGCAGGGTGTGCAGGCATAGACTGTATACAGGTTTTTCAGGTTGCGTAACCTGAAAGTGAAAGTTGTTAGATCCCAGTGTACAGGGCATAGACTGTATATATAATGGACGTAGCGTCCGTGACGTCACCCGTTGGTTTCTGCAGAGTGAGAATGAGGCTAGTAGTAGGCGTTCACCCGGCGCCATCTTGCCGGTGCTGACTCCTCCTAGTTCCTGGCTAACCAATAAATGAGCAAAGAGGAGGAGCGCGAGTGAAGACTGACAGCTGAGCCACGCCCGTAGAGCTCAATGTTACCTGGTTAGCTCAGGCTAAGGAGCTAGGCTACATGCTACCCGCGGCTGCTAACCGGCTAGCGCTGCGGTGCTGTTGCTTCCGGATGGTCGCGATCTTTACAACGAACTCACCAGAGGTAAGTAACCTTGAAACTACACAACAAAAAAACCTATTGCTTTATCTATTATCATAATCATATGCTTACATGCCTCAAGTGGTTTTTAATATGTAATTGTTATAAAAGTGACCGTTTATTTAACGTGTAATGAACAGATTGAAGCAAATTAACTACACTACTAGAGTCGTGTTTGGTTGTGACTTGATTTAAATTTTAATAAGTTAATATCAATACGCTACATGTGTAAGTTGCATGTGATAGTAACTATATGTTTCACAAATGTTCTGATACAGGCTGGTATAACCACCATTACTATTGCCACCTTGTTTATTTAGCCTGTTATGGAATTTACAGTGAATTAGACAGTTTAGATAAGATTATAATCTCCACTCAAACTTTTCTCATATTTATTATATAATTATGTTTTCACACAGAGAAGTGGAGAGACTTGATGTGGACTGTTATCAACAGCTCTGTGGGAGATTATCACCTTGAATATTACAGATGAGGTAGAAAGACATTTTATCTATTTGTACAATGTTTTATTTCTTTCAGTACATTACATTTCATTTAGCTGATGCTTTTATCCAAAGTGACTTACAATATGTGCATTTAACCATGAGGGTACAAACCCAGAGCCCAGTACATCGGTTCTGTCTGAAGTCTGTGGTGCTTCCACCTGCTGAACACAGAATGAACTGTAAGAACCAGTCTTTGCTGGAACAAACACAACATAAAACATCCTTTTATAGTGAGTTTCTTCTTCTCATTCGATGAAGCACTGCAGCACCTGATGTCCTCAGCGTCCACTGTGGCAGCAGCAACATGGTGGAGATCGGCAGCTTCAGGCTGGTCAACATGTGGACGACCTGCACCAGCTTTATCTGCACAACACTTCATGTTTTCCTCCCTTAACTAAAGATGGCCTGCAACTGTTTAGAGTTGGCAGTCATTGCTAAGTGTCATGGATAATAGAGTTAATTTCTATATTCATTATGGTTGGTTTAAAAAATGAACACTTGTCAGAACAATGTTTATCTTTTACTTTCTGATTTGATACACTTTAGATAAAAAAACAGTGTTTTATTTTTCTTTGCCATAAGAGACAGAACACGGTCAGCACAGCTGTGTCCTTCAGGCTCGTCCGTCCCTAATAAAATGACAGGAAACGTAAAAGTATGGCATTATTGTAGAGGAAGTGTTACTTATGAACAAAGTTTGTATCCTTGTTTTCTGTGGATATTCAACTATGTATTTGAATATGGTTTTGGATTAAACAGTGCACTACCAAGACAATGAATGTACAGTATGGAGTTCTTCCACATTAATAGTATTGCATTTATAATTTAATGCATTATGTATTATGTGCAATACTTTGCTTTGATTGTTTGTAAGTTATGAAAACAGGTCTGTACCTGGAGTCAGTGTTGAAGTGATGACTCAGTGTTCAGTCTGGTTGGATTCCAGTTGTGTCTCATGTTGGACATCCACAGGTGCAGGCTGTCGGAGTCACCTGGAGGAACATTCAACACAAATACACAGATATGTAAAGTCATACATGTGCCAGGTTAACTCCTTAACAGACTTTTACATGGTAAAAATAAGATCATAATCATTTCAGTTTAGGAAATAGGTGGTGGACATCAGCCTCAGGTTCTCTATGTGACTGTCTATTCTAGTAAAGTTACACTTCCTATAATTTATTTATGTGACAAAAAAATACATTATTCTGCATGTCCACTTATACAATAATTCAGTAAAGTCTGCCTAAGATTAACGATGTAAAAACTGAATGTAGCCGACAAGTTTAGTTTCCACTAACACGTTACAACACATCAACACCAATACTCTGAATAAAGAGCTTAAGGAGACATAATGCTACTTTAAACAGCTGCTCTTAAAATGCAGATGTGACTTTAAATACTCACGTTTCAGTTGATCACAGTAAATCTGTTTCTGCAGAATAATAATCTGTGTAACGTAGTCAAGTCAAATAGGTTGGCGAGTGAAACAACTTTACATAACATTAGATATCTAACGTGGTGGAGCTTATTCTCTAAACACACACAGTCTCCTGTCTCGGTTCATGTCGGTTCAATAACTCCCGTGCGGTCCCGTTAGCATCGCCATTCCTGCTGGTATCTAGCCTGCAGGCTAGCGGAGCTAAGCTAACAAGCCAGGTACAGAGACACCGATACCTGCTCATCACTACTAACACATACATCAAATAAACTTTACTTACCACAGAAACTGGAGCGCAGACGTCTTTAGCTTCTCCGTCAGGAGAACAAGCCGAACATCAAACCGTATTATTCATCCGATATGTGAGTGAAACCTCTCCACAGACCCGGGTCCTGTTCGGTGAGATGGTTAGCCTGTTAGCCTGTTAGCTTAGGTGAAGCCGAGCAGCCAACAGGCTAGGAGCTGGAGTCGCGAGCTAACGGTGACGTCACCTGTCCATCAAGTGATAATTATTCATAATATAGAACCTCTATATAATTTAAACGAGCGAGTTAGAAAAAAATTCACCCCCCCCAGAGTTGTCATGAAGGAAGAACTAAGTGATTGAGACTAAAACCATTTTTTGAACCATCCTGTAAATAGGTTTAATTCTGCTCCAAAGTCGGGCTTTTTAACATGGGAGTCAATGGGAATTTGCTCCTTCTTGGAGCCAGCCTCAAGTGGCTACCCAGTGAACTGCACCTTTTTGCACTTCCGTATTGGCCTCATCGCTCAGACCGGGGAGTTGCCCCTTGGTACAGGGTCAGTACAAAGTCCAAAAATCTTCCCATGTTGGCAGGTCGGATGCAGTGTTTCTTCAGAGTTCAATTCAATCCACACACTCGTTGGTTATTTCTCCATTTTAAAGAATTTCTCCTCAGTGCGCATTTTCCAAGTCGTAGATTTCCTCTGTGGAAACTTTCTCTTAGTTGAGAAGTGTCCGCTTTCTCCGTTCTTTTGCTTGTAGGCTGAGGAGGGGTCTTCAACCTGTTGTGTAGAAGAACTGACCAACACCCTTCTCACATCTTAGTTATACTCTCTCAAACTCTAAAGCTTACAAAGTCATCAGTATGCAATTATTGCAATATATATATATATACATATACATGTACTTTATATGCAGCTGGTGTTGTTCAATAGGAATTTGACAGAGGAATTCTTACTTAAATAAAATATTTTATATTTATTAGGGCTGTCAAAATTAACGCGGGATGATTCATTTGTGGAAGTAACGCAGAATGACCCGCTCCCTGTACCCATATCCAACCCCACTCAGTCGCTCAGAGCGACACACGCAGTGAGATCAGAGCTCGTTCACGTTAAGCAGCCGGTCAGTGACTTTGTAGAAGAATAGTTTCTCTGGTCACAGCTGCTCAGTGATCAGCTGCGTCTTGATCAGAGCAGAAGCTGCAGTTGGTTTGTACCGAGCTGGAGTTTCTGTTTCCTCCTCCACTCTGCTCTCACTGGAACTAATAAGTTTATGAGGCTGCATTTAAACATCATGAAAATGGCTCGTCAACATGTTGTGCTCAGTACAACACGAGACGTGACGCTCACACTCAGGACTCAGTGTTAAAATGAGCGGAGCGACAGGCAGACATGATCCGACACCATCGATTCAGAACCAAACACATGACCGGACCTTTGTCACCTAAATCATTCCAATAAAAAATGAACTATGAACGTGATCTAGTTCATTTTCATCTGCATGAACTGAACTTGGAACTCGTTCTTTTCAAGTGTAAACTGGCTCAACACTGCTTCTGCAGATGGGCTCAGATTCAGATGTCCCGTTCACATTTAATTGTGTTAAGTTTGTTTGATTTAAAAAAGAAAAGAAAAAAGTTTTATTCAACCATCCTATATTTGCTAAAAAAATCAAAAGAGCAAAGGCTAAGACCTAATTGTTTAGGACAAAGGATACAAAAATTATATATAACATCATCCTATGTTTGCTCAGATGCATAGCAAAGAGACAGACACATTTAATTATGGTGTGGTATGTTTTAGTTTGAATTTATTTCATTTTCAATCTTAATAACTATCATTTGGACTTGTTATCAATAAAAAAAACAAGTTAAATGTATATATCCGCCTTCTGTAATTTATCTTTCTTTTCCCACAACAATATAAATAGAAAATGTGGATTTTTCGGGCATTTAGAAATGGTGATTAATCGAGATTAATCACAGCTACCCTTTGATTAATCTGATTAAAAATTGTAATTGTTTTACAGCCCTAATATTTATATAAAACACATTCACTTAAACGGAAAGAATACTCGGCTTTAACCAAACATAATAATGATGTGATTTGGATGTGCTGTCAACAACAGTTCAGACAGTCAGATACTGAACTCATCTCTGGTACAGAACAAATGTATTTTTCATCTAAGGAAAGTCCCCTCTCTTCTCGTTCTTCTCCCCTTTTCACTGCAGCCTGTTGTTTTGTGTGTTTTTCTCCTAAGTGCAATTCACTACTTGATTAAATTCTCAAAAGGGTGTGTACAAATGTATCCTCATATGTTTGGTTTAGATCAGGTTTATCTGCTTTGTTCACCTCTTAATGCCTTTGTTTCATTTTGCACACCTTAAAACCACACACACACACACACACACACACACACACACACACACACACACACACACACACACACACACACACACACACACACACACACACACACACACACACACACACACACAGGTTGCTGCTGTCACTGTCGATGCGGCTGCTGGAGGGCTGTATTGATCTGAGACTCTAGAGATAAAACAAAACATGGGAGAGATATTCGCTGATTAAACAAGTTCTCCTGCACTCTTTCTCTGGGCTGTGGCCCAATGTCTCCCTCATTCTCTCCTTGCTGTTTCCCCATCTCCTCATCCGACCCATCACTTCCCAGCTGCTTTCCATCTGCAGAAAGCAAGAGGGAACAAGGCACAATTTACTATCGCACCATTAATCATAACCATAATCATCTAATTTTGTAACTAATCAATAATAGGCCCACCTTAGATTATGATAGAATACATTAAAAAACGAATATATTGCAATACTATGTTTTATTATTGTTGTTGTCTAAAAAGGTAGTACATATCTTTTCATTCCAGGCAGTCAAAACAGTTTTAAATTAAACAAAAAACTAGACACTGAGTTTTTACTAGTTATCTAATATCCAAACAGAAAAAAAAGTCCCAACCACCATGCAGATGACAGTGAGTCATCAGTGCTTTAAACCGAGAAAAACGAAATTGAAAGTTGCTCATGTCCTATAAAAGCGAGTGTCCAGAGCCACAAACTCAAAGGACTGAAGGGGAAACATTTATGTTACCATAAAGGATCAAGTTCATTTTTTCTATTGGGTAAGTTCTCCTCATGCTATTATAACCTTAAGTGTAAGTGTTATTTCAGTGTAGTGCAATGATTAATATGTTGAAACGAACCCATAAATAATGCCTTGTTTATGATGATGATATATTTCTGTCTGTTTATCAACCTCCTCTTTAAGTAACCTTTCTGTCCATGGTCCTAAAACAGAAGCCACACTAAAGTCAAAGAGAAGCAAAACAGTGGCAGAACAGACAATTTTGAATATAATTACACAACATTTATTTAAAGATATTATAATGACAAATGAGGTTCCAGATCCAACCTGGAAATTATGAATTAAGAGTTATGATTATGAGTTTCAGACGCTCTATAGGGTTACGATCATTTGTATTAGTTTGGTTTGATTTGGTTTGACCTGGGTCCCTGCCAGCGAGTGAGTGGGTGTCTGAACAAAGAAAAGGTCGGGACTTTGTTCAGGTCACATTCTTTCACCGAGTCATTAATTAATCCGTCCCCATTTAATTTCTCTACATTTTCCACAGATCACAGTGATGACATGGATGCATAACTTGTTCACTTGTTCAAATGCAGGCATCAAAAGCAGCAAGCCTTGTTGGCAGATTACATATTGTAAAGATATTTGGCCATTGATGAACAGGTCTATGTCAAAGGGAGTGCTAGGAAATCTTTTCGGCTAAAACCTAAATACATTGTTGCTGAGGTGACACTTATTAACGTAATAGCTTGTATTTAATAATGAATATAAAAAAAATTCTCATCTACAGTGAGGACATCTGAAGATGGAAAAAGCATACCCACCAGAGGAATCCTCTCCACCGTACCCTGGACCACCAATGAACTACGGTGGTGTAGCACCTCCGCAAGAAATGTATCATCAGCCGGGATTCTCACCTGCTGCACCGCCATTTGTTGCACACCAGACAGGTCTGTGTCTGAGATGATGCTTATTCTTTTTCGACTTTATTCCTGTAATGTTTGATTTTTTTCTTCAATGTGGCCCTTATACTCCATTGTACATAATCACATCAAAAGATGTTCAAATAGAGAAGAGTTCAGGAAAAGGGATAACAAATTCAAATGCTACACTATTATGCATGGTTTTGTTGTATATTATATTTATGGAAAAGCTAAAATGTTTTGGTAGATGTAAGGAAATGTATTTTTTCTGAACCTTCACTTCCTGTTTTTGTAAACTGCGTGTTTTACCACATGCTCCTTTTGCTTCATCACCAGCCGACAGACCAGCGAGGAGTCAGAGGACAAAATCTTAGTTCTCAACAAAAAGATGTTTCTCAATGTTTTTGTAACAGATGAGTAAGGATCCCGTCACTTTTTCCCAAGAGCATTGTTCCATCTGAATTACACAGTAACCCATTGGATGGCTCAGTAGTGTCTTCACAATACATTCAGTCTAGAAAAGCTGATGGAAAAACAGAGCACTCATTACAAACCAGAGCACCATCCCGTTATCAAATTACAGTTGCTGTGCAGCCTCTGCTACTCTGCAGAGGAGTCAGTGCAGTGGACAGTGTAGCAACAGAAATGACCACAATAGCATCTATCTATCTATCTATCTATCTATCTATCTATCTATCTATCTATCTATCTATCTATCTATCTATCTATCTATCTTCTGGGAGTTGTGTTATTTCATATTCTCACAGTGTCTTAATGGAACACTTGAGCCACAGGGTGTGAATGTTAATGTTCCCAGTAACGCCTGTGTATTTCCTACAATGCCATGTAAAAACCTCTCCAGTGAAAAAAGGCCCATTGTGTCAGTGTATGCGGCGCCATGTATCAACCAGAGGTACAGTATTGATCCCAATCATGGTAATCTGACGTCACTGTGCCAGTGTCACGTTGTACAATGTGTTTGGCCTGATGGTGGTTTCCATTAAATTGGTGACTCCTAAATACTGGTTGGAATGTGTGAAAGCGTTTACACATGAGAGAACCTATAGAGACAAATTCTCAATTTGAAGTGTTGTGCATTTCTCATCCTCAGTCGCTCACGTGGTCGTGATACCTGCACTGCAGGACGCCCCAGGACAAGCAGTGTGTCCCCACTGCCACCAGACTGTGGTCACTGTCACAGAAGTAAAACCAGGCCTCATGACCTGGGCCATCTGCGGCGGCCTCGCCATCTTTGGGTAAAAATGATCTTATGGGTAAACATTTGCTGCACAATAAGTTCCTCTGCAACTGATATCTGATGGAAAAAGTAAAGAGACGCCTTAAGCTACGAATATGAAGTGCATTTAAACACTTGAATGCCCAATTTGTCTTGCAAAAGATGATCGAAAGTTAAAAAATATCCTGTTGTATCCTGACATCATCACTTTAGGAATGAAACTTTTGTTTTCCTCTTAGATTTTGTTCTTTTCTCCTGCATCCCGTTCTGCGTTGATTCCTGCAAAGACGTGGAGCATCACTGTCCATCGTGCAACAAAGTCATCTACTTATACAAACGATTATAAAACCGTCCTGACTGTGAGCGTGGGACAAGAACTTACACTACTTTCCCACACATTAGCTTATCAGTGGTTTTAGCTGCTTGACAACATTCCCTTGATAGGGAGGGATACAATATAATATGAAATGCACTTACTGTGATTGTATGCTGACTTTTATTTTGCAACAATATATACTTCTTAATGAGAATTGTAATGATGTGTGATAAGGCATGGTACTTTAGGGTGATTTATATATATGTCAAGCAAAATGTGTAACATCTGTGATTTATTATAAATGTCAACCATTTACATCAACAAATATGCCAACAAAAGCAAGCAACAGAAAGGTGTGTGCTGTAGTTTTGAGTTGGCTGCTTGATGTCTTACATTTTCACACATTTAGTGAATAACGTCGTATTTCTGTAGAGGCAGGCTCTAAACTCTCATAATCATTTTTTTTCAAAGTAATATTCGAGGAACACTTATTGTTTGGCAGGACTTGTACGTGATTTGCTCTGCCCTCTTGCTCACATTCGAGGAACATAAAAAGCATTGGCAAGAATAAAAGCCCTTTCTCAAACCACCCCTTACAACCTCTCCCTACCCACTCCCACTCCATCTGTGTGATTAGCAGGGAGCGGCGGCCACATTAAGTGCAATCCCAAACCAATTAGCCGGGAGTGGGGTTTTAAAACCCTCCAACAGCGAGTTTGCATTAATGTTGATTTATGGATGTGTGTTCCACATGCAGCATGCTTCATGGAAATTTTTGTTCTATGCAAATACCCAAATATTCAAGCAGGAAATGAAATATTCACCGTGTCAATCAGTAGTTTAACACAATAAAGTCATACTTATTCTGATCCATGTATCATTATTGTTTTATTCATGCATGTCATGTGAACAGCTAAATAGTGTCAGACATTTTTTTCATAAAGTCACAAAGTCCTTCACGTAATTATAACAACAAACACAATAAAAAAAACTGTAAAAAAAGAGAAAATCTCTGCTTTTGAGCTCAGGGCAGAATCTTCCCACGTCTGCTTGTCTTATCAGTGTGACGGTTGTATTCCTAATGTGATTGGTAATGTTCTTGTGATCGTCCTGTGACCTCTCATTGTCCTCAGACTCTTCCTGGCAGTCATGTGTCAAAGTCATGTGCTCAGAGGAGGAGCATCACACTCACTTGTGTTTGGGAGTGAAGGATCAGAGCAGAGGCTGACAAGTTAGGTCAACTCAAACTGTTTGCTGAAACTGATTGCCTTGTACCATTTAAGTTTATTAACTCAAACAATTTAAAATCTACAAATTATTTGATTTAAGCAAAAGTAACTCAAATATTTATTGATGAGGCAACTTGGGTAAATAAAGTTAATATTGCCAATCCCTATAAGTTACCTGAACTTAAGTCTATTTAGTATTCTATAGTCATATGCAGTATTTACCCAAACTTATTTACAATGTGTTGACAGAATGTTAGTGAATTAAGTAAGACTAACTTAAATGAACCTTCTTTATACAAATGTTACCACTTAAGTTAAATTTACTTAGTTGTCTTCCATTTAAGAAAAGTATTACATTGTACTTGTGATAACTTAAAACTTTATTATGGCTACTCAGTTCATTTGATGAAACTGATTGCCTTAAACCTGTTAAGCTCTATTAACTCAAAATAAAAACACCCACATGACTCAGCTTGAGCAATTTATCAATGCAACCAGCTGCTGAAATTCAAAGAAATATCTCTCAGATTTTTCACATATGCAATCTTAAACGCTACAGCAGACTAAGCACAGTCTTATGCCCATAACGATCAACTGTATAACATAAAGCAGGGCATATTTTAAGTTAACAGTTTAAAGGTATAGTTCACCCAAAGTGTCAGTAGCTGACAAAAGAAAACATTTTAACGTCAACATTTGGATTCCCTTGGATTCCGTGCCAATATTGTTTTACAATTAAGCTGTTGAATTAAATGTGTATGCATTCAACATGTATATGCTGGAAATAACAATGAAAATGAGGCTCATATAAAAAGCATATAAACAAAAATTCAACATATTTCCATGTGGTAAAGAAGAGAAGTGAGAACACCACAGAAGCAATCCAAGAATAGGACCTATTTTAACACACAGATCAGAGGTGTCATAGTTTACTGTATATACATGTCATTAGCTACCAGTATTTGGCATGCAAGCAAAAACCGATGCTGACATTCAACATTAAAAGCTACTGACAACCTACTCCAGCTCATTTCTCAAGGACTGTAACTTAGGTTTGAGCTGCTTTCTCCCATCATCAAGATTTAGCAGGACAACCTGGATGAACTCAAAGAAGCCACTCAGCTTCTCAGGGTAGCTCAAATGTAGAGCATAGATCAGTCCAAACAAAATTAACCAGTGAATCAGTCCAAGATCTGTGAGACATTACAACCTGATCTTCGAGGACGATTGACACATGGTGAGTTTCAAAGGGAACTCCTGCAGGCACCTCCGCTTCATCCACCAGCGCCACTGCTCCCTCCTGGGTTGCCTCCAACTCATCCTGAAAAGGGAATACATGTCCAGTGTGGTTGAGTGTACTTTTACAAACCATATAATATGATTGCTGTGAAAAAGGTTAATTCATTAGTTCTCTATGTGGTGCACCAATACCTTCCATGATGCAATATTTTTAAGGTGGATCATTACCTTTGAGTTGTATATATAGTGAGGGCAGAGTTCTGGATTGGGTATAAATTTGTTGCTTATATTTTGCTCAAAACAGCTGATTAAGTCATTAGTTACAGATAAAGTTTCAAGACGTAACCACTTTGACATTTGTGAATTAGAGAAGCACAAAAATACACCATCCACAGAGATGAGAAGGGATGAGTAAGGAGCCAAATCTTATTTTACAAATTTGTATCCCAAACTTGGGAGCAGATAATCTGTTAAATTAGTTTCTGTACTTGATGACATGTGATTTTTAAGCACAGTATAGATGCCTGTCCATTTCCCAGCACATGTGAATGCTCATTCATCTCTTTATATACTGTCTATGACACATATGCTTGTATTAAAGGTTCGTGGACACGTGTGAACTCACATCTGTGACAAGACAGACCTGTGAGGCGAAGTCAGTGGGTGAAATCCTCGGCTTCCGACCAAACTGATCTGAAGATTAGTCCAATTGTAGCTCAACAACAAACCATTGTCCAGTGTTTTGTATGTGCACAGTCACATTTTGAGGGTGTCTGTTTCCAATGAACTCCACACATGACAAATTAACATTATCCCAATCTGAATCACACAGTATAAAACACTATATGGCCCAGTTGGATGACTCAGTAGAGTCCTCACAATGTAAAGCTGATGGAAAAACAGAGCGCTCATCACGATACAGACGACGATCCCCTGATCAAATTACAGTTGTTGTGCTGCCTCTGCTGGTCTTGTTGAGTCAGTGCAGTGTGGAGTACCAACGGAAATGATCCCAAAGCAAAAGCATGTGTTTAAATACAAGAAGGAAACAAATACACAAACACAACAGAACTTCTACAGTGTGCGTAGTGTGTAATGAGTTGGATCATACACAGCAGTCAGAAGTTGGTCTTGAAAAGGGACGACGTGTAAAAACAATTGTTAATTTCACTGTGCTGTGCATTTCTCATCCTCAGTCACTCATGTGGTCGTGACACCTGCAGATTAGGTTGCACCAGGACAAATGCTGTGTCCTACTTGCCACCAGACTGTGGTCACCACCACTGTGGCACAAAGCAGGCCTCTTGACGTGGGCCGTCTGCGGCGTCCTCACCATCTTTGGGTAAAAGTGATCGTTTTGATTAAAACTTGCTGCACATAGTTTCAATTGGAGGATATTTTATGGAAAACACACGGAGACGTATTAAAATATAATCTGAAATTGTGTCAACTCAGGATAAGATAAAGTAAAGGTACAAAATATCCTGTTTGATGATGTTTTCATATCATTTGCTTTGGAAAACAGAAAAGGTAAAATCTTTCTTTTGTGGTGCTAGTTTTATTTTAAGAGGATCAGTTGCAAGGCAACAAAGTGAAATCCAAACTGTCTTTGTGATGTTTCAGTGCAATTTCACAGAGTTTTATTTCTGTCAAGGCTAACTGGTTTTAAATGATACATAATGACGTGGAAAATAAACGGTCAAGCATTGAAAGAATTGGGACTCCTGGTTTCAGTCCAACAATGTTACATGGAGAAACTACATAAGGTGATTTTGAAGTAAAACAAAATACTTTCAACAACTTTGTAATAATTATGTTATTGTTAGACTAATTCACTTTTTATTTTGGTTTGGTTATATTTCAGTTAACTGTCATAACCATGAAACACACTATTTGGATCTTCCGGTGTCCACCAACAGGGTGTGCTATGTCCTTGGTGCAGGCATAGACTGTATATAGGTTTTTCTGGTTGCGGAAAAAGAAAATGAAAGATGTTAGATCCCATTGTATCCCAGTAAAGGGTCAGTACAAAAATCTTATTGGAGGCAGGTCGGATGCAGTGTTTCTTCAGAGTTCAATTCAATCCACACATTCGTTTCTCCTCTTTGTTGAGAAGTGTCTGCTTTCTCACTTCTTTTGCTTTTAGGCTGAGGAGGGGTCTTCAACCTGTTGTGTAGAAGAACTGACCAACACCCTTCTCACATCTTATTTATACTCTCTCAAACTCTAAAGCTTACAAAGTCATCAGTATGCAATGACTCACTACCTATAGAAATGGCCATTTATGGACCAGGAACTAATATGGTAAAAATCTAGCATCTCTCTATCACACATATTCAACATCATGCCAACCTTTGACATGATGATGCCTATGCCCTGCACCTCATGGTTATATCACACAGCGCACTTTGACATGTATAACAGATAAAACACATTTAAAGCAAGTTAATCATTAAACCATTACTCATAAACGATTTAACACTTCTGATTACAGTTCCAACTTTTTCATCAGAGGTTTACTTCAATTGACTTGATCCATTACTGTATTAAACACATGTTATTTAAAACATTATAAAAGGTAGGGGACATGGAAAAAGGCTCATCTGCCGACAAAGCTACAAGTTGCTGTTGATGCTGCTGCTGGAGGGCTGTATTGATCTGAGACTCTAGAGATAAAACAAAACATGGGAGAGATATTCGCTGATTAAACAAGTTCTCCTGCACTCTTTCTCTGGGCTGTGGCCCAATGTCTCCCTCATTCTGTCCTTGCTGTTTCCCCATCTCCTCATCCGACCCATCACTTCCCAGCTGCTTTCCATCTGCAGAAAGCAAGTCGGAACAAGGCACAATTTACTATCGCAACATTAATCAAAACCATAATCACCTACTTTTGCAAATAATCAATAATAGACCCACCTTAAATTATGATAGAATACATTAATTACTGTTGTTGTCTAAAAATGTAACTGTATTGTGAACAATTGGTACATGTCTTGTGCATATACTGCATTGTCAAAATGCAACATATGCTGCTGGTAATAAGTAGTTCAATAGGAATTTGACAGTAGAATTCTTACTCATATAAAATTAGATTTTGTATTGTTGTATTGGCAGTAATGCTTAAAGGTTCAGGGTGTATAATGTAGTGACATCTAGTGGTGAAGTTGCATGTTGCAGCTAAACACCCCTCACCCAACCCTCCCCTTCCAAACATGAAAGAAAACCTGTGGCGGCCTTCGTTTGTCATAAAAACTCACAAGGTGTTAAGGTTTTCCAGTCTTAGCTACTGTAACAAACAGGGTGGCCTCCGTCCCTCAGGAAGAGACTGGATAGACTGATTCGGAGGGCCAGCTCGGTCCTGGGATACCCACTTGACCTAGTGGAGGTGGTGGGACAGAGGAGGATGATGGCGAAGCCTTCTTCTCTTATGGACAACAAGTCCCACCCCCTGCAGGACACCATCACAGAACTGGGCAGCTCCTTCAGCACAAGTCGGATCCACCCTCAGTGTCTGAAGGAGAGGTATCGCAGGTCGTTCCTTCCTGCAGCAGTCAGCCTGTACAACCATCTCTGCTCCCAGTAAACTACATGCACCACCACTACGGACTGTCACTTTAAGACTTCTCAACTGTGTAATATTCACTGTACTATATTCACTTGTCTGTGCAATACATTCACTGCACATATTCGGTCACATAATATATTTCTTTACACTGTATATACCAGTGTAATTACATTACATTACATTATTTCTATATACTTCTTTATATTCTTTCACCAAGTAGTGCATTGAAAATTTCCCCATGGCGGGACTAATAAAGGAATTCTTATTCTTATTCTTATTCTTATTCTTATTCTTATTCTTATTCTTATTCTTATTCTTATTCTTATAAAGGCCCTATTCAAGGGTAAAGAAACAATAATTTGTACAATTTAGATGAAACGCACTCGAGAAAACATCACTCGGATTATTTTATAATCCGTTTCTGCCAATAGATCCCTTTGACCATCATTTACACACTGGACCTTCAATAAACAAATGAACAATAACAAATTCTCAATAATCCCAGTTTGGTCCTTTTTAGCTCCTTCAGCACTCTTTAAGAAGCCATGGAGGGAGGTGTCAGAGTGAGTATGATCTAACATTCAGTCAGTGAGTTTCCATTGTGCCCTCAGTGTTTGTGCTTCTGCTGCTCAACACATGACTTAAACAGCTCGTTGTTGTGTGTGACACAAAAACAAAATCACAATTGCAATGTTGTGCAATCATTAATAAAAGTAATACAGCACTTTATTCTGATTGTTTTATATTTACTGTAATTTACAGGGAGTACCAGAGCAATCTTGAGTTTGTGAAATCGTACCAACCTGAAAACAAACAGGTCAAACATCTCAGGATTCTGCTTCATGGACCAGTTGGTGCTGGAAAGTCGAGCTTCATCAACTCTGTCGACAGCGTTTTAAAATGCAGATCTGCCGGTCGAGCTATGACAGATGCAATCTCTGGGAGCAGCCACACCAGAAAGGTATGAACAACAGGAAAGGATAAAACTCCACTGAGGAGTTCAATAGTAGTTCACTGATGAAAATACAGAGCAACTTCTATTAATATTAAAATGTCAAAACAGCAGCTTTGTTCATGTTTTGTACAAATGTTGTTGTTATGATTTCTGAGCAAGCAATAAATCATCTTATTGTTTTGTTTTTACTATTTTACTCTTATAGCTTTGCACACTTTAAAATTTCAGGTTAATTTGAGAACTAGAGGCCCAGAGTTTTAATCTGATGCCACTGTGGATGTTCATACAAATCACCTTTCTCCAGCCTCCCCACACATTCCTGATCGGCCCACAGACAACTGCTGATATTTACTTTGATTCATTGATGTCAATAATTGCACCTTCTGCCTTACAGTACCAGACCTTCAAATTTCACAAAAATCCAGAGTCCACTTACTCTTTTGTTTTCAATGACATCATGGGCTTTGATCAAGGATCTAACAGTGGAGTCCCTGTGGAAGACGTCAAACTGGTCCTGAGAGGACACGTGAAAGAAGGTTACAAGGTACAACACTGTGAACTTTGACATTATTTAAAGTCTTTTAAGTAACAAAAACAATCTTTGTTTTATATTTATCTTAGTTATACAAATTATTATTGAAATTTGACAATTAGATATTTCCTGTCTCAAAAAACTCATCATTAAAATTCTTTTTCAAATATCAAACTTTTCTTTGGGCAAATGTCTGAGTTTGTGGCACATGGCAGCCACATGTACATCAGTTAAATCTTCTGAACAATGTCAGGAAAGTGTGTCACATTAACAATATGAGCGTGCATGTGTGTATGTGCACGAGAAAAACAAATGAGGTGAAACACAGAAAAACTTTAAGTTACATTAAACATTATCTGATTGTATTTGATTGATTTCTAGTTCAACCCTGAAAAAGGACTGAAGGAGGGTGTTGATGGCTACAACTCTGATCCCACTTTGGAAGACAAAGTTCACGTTCTGGTGTGTGTTGTTCGTGCGGACACAGTGTCTTGGTTAACTGAAAAGATGGTGGAGAAGATCAGAGAGGTCAGAATGGCAGCCAGTGAACTGGGATGAGTGCACAACAATTGTTTCTCTGCGTGGACTGATAGTGTCACATTGGATTGTATGACTCAAAATACCAAGACATAAATGTTTGAAATACATGAAATACTTGAGATCAAGTTCATTTTTTCTATTGGGTAAGTTCTCCTCATGCTATTATAACCTTAAGTGTAAGTGTTATTTCAGTGTAGTGCAATGATTAATATGTTGAAACGAACTCATAAATAATGCCTTGTTTATGATGATGATATATGTTCTGTCTGTTTATCAACCTCCTCTTTAAGTAACCTTTCTGTCCATGGTCCTAAAACAGAAGCCACACTAAAGTCAAAGAGAAGCAAAACAGTGGCAGAACAGACAATTTTTATATAATTACACAACATTTATTTAAAGATATTATAATGACAAATGAGGTGCCAGATCCAACCTGGAAATTATTAATTAAGAGTTATGATTATGAGTTTCAGATGCTCTATAAGGGTTACGATAATTTGTATTATTTTGGTTTGATTTGGTTTGACCTGGGTCCCTGCCAGCGAGTGAGTGGGTGTCTGAACAAAGAAAAGGTCGGGACTTTGTTCAGGTCACATTGTTGACTTCAGACTGAGCCTGAAAAAAAAGTCAAAGTGTTGCCTATAAAAGCATCTTCTCCTCCTTGTTCCAGAGTCACTCTGTCCAGAGCCACATAAGCAAAGGTAAAGACTTCAATCTGTCTGTTACTACTATTGAACTGAATGGAATACCTTTTATTTTAGTACATTCAGTTTTTGCCATGGATTTTTGTGAAGCCCTTTGTAACCTTGTTTGTAGAAGTGCTATACAAATAAAGTTATGATTCAAGTTATTATTATTACTATTACTGTGACTGTCAAGCTAAAGCTAATTTCTTTACTGCATCAAGTGAATAAACAGCAAAACCCCATGGGATCATTTTTCTCACTTAACAAAATGCAGTATATGCTGCTGGTAATAAGTAGTTCAATAGGAATTTAACAGTAGAATTCTTACTCATAAAAAAATAGATTTTGTATTATTGTATTGTCAGTTATGCTTAAAGGTTCAGTATGTAGAATGTAGCGACATCTAGTGGTGAAATTGCATGTTGCAGCTGAACACCCCTTACCTCACCCTCCCCTTCCAAACATGAAAGAAAACCCGTGGTAAATAGTATTTAAATATAAAATGCCTATTTAAGGGTAAATAAACCATAATTTAGACAATTTAGATGCAGCACACTAGTGAAAATATCACTAGCATTATTACAGTTTCTGCCAATAGATCCGTTTCACCATCATCTTACACACTGGACCTTTAAGTTACAATCTGAATGCATCTTCCTCCTCTGGGGTGAATTCCTGCATTAACATGTAGTCTGAATCTCCTACTTTACAGCAATGGGAGGAGGTAAGTCCTGTTACATTTTCAGCTTCAATAAACAAATGAACAATAACAAACAACATTCTCAAATAATCTCAGTTTGGTCCTTTTTTTAGGTCCTTCAGTACTTTTGGAGCAGCCATGGAGGGAGGTGTCAGAGTGAGTTTCCATTGTGGCCTCAGTGTTTGTGCTTCTGCTGCTCAACACATGACTTAAACAGCTCACTGTGTGCGTGACAAAAAAAGATCACAATTGCAATGTTGTGCAATCATTTAAAAAAGTAATACAGCACTTTATTCTGATTGTTTTTTATTTTCTGTAATTTACAGGAAGTACCAAGCAAACTTGATTTGTGAAACTTACCAAAACCCGAAAACAAACAGGTCAAACATCTCAGGGTTTGCTTCATGGACCA
>VCHM03000220.1:0-23543 GCA_006182925.3 Reinhardtius hippoglossoides
AGGGGCCCAGGCAGTAACCCTTTTCAGTGTCTATTCAGTACAGGCCCACTGTGCAATCAGCAGCTGAGACAAAAGTTAGAGGTGTTTATGGTACTTCTGGTTGAGCTAGAGCCACCAGATTTTCCAGGCACCTTTTGGGTGCCGACCTTAAGCTCTGGTGCAAATATGGGGTCCCTGGGTGGTTCGGGGACCGAACTGCACCTGTGTGGGTTTCAGGATCAACTGGCCTCTGGCATCATCTTTGGACCTGTAACTGGCAGAACTTTGAAAACCAGGCTGAGCCACCAAAAGCCGCAGGGGAGAGCTCATCCAAAATGTCAGACATCTAGCTGTTAAGGGGCCCAGGCAGTGGCTCTTTTCAGTGTCCATTCAGTACAGGCCCACTGTGCAATCAGCAGCTGAGACAAAAGTTAGAGTGTTTTTTTTATTTCTGGTTGAGCTAGATCCACCAGATTTTTCAAGCACCTTCTGGGTGCCGACCCTATGCTCTGGTACAAATATGGGGTCCCTGGGTGGTTCGGGGACCGAACTGCACCTGTGTGGGTTTCAGGATCAACTGGCCTCTGGCATCATCTTTGGACCTGTAACTGGCAGAACTTTGAAAACCAGGCTGAGCCACCAAAAGCCGCAGGGGAGAGCTCATCCAAAATGTCAGACCTCTAGCTGCTAAGGGGCCCAGGCAGTGGCCCTTTTCAGTGTCCATTCAGTACAGGCCCACTGTGCAGTCAGCAGCTGAGACAAAATTTAGAGGTCTTTATGGTACTTCTGGTTGAGGTAGAGCCACCAGATTTCTCATGCACCTCCTGGGTGCCGGGCTTAAGCTCTGCTGCGAATATGGGGTCCCTTTGTAGTTCGGGGACCGAACTGCACCTGTGTGGGTTTCAGGATCAACTGGCCTCTGGCATCATCTTTGGACCTGTAACTGGCAGAACTTTGAAAACCAGGCTGAGCCACCAAAAGCCGCAGGGGAGAGCTCATCCAAAATGTCAGACCTCTAGCTGCTAAGGGGCCCAGACAGTGGCCCTTTTCAGTGTCCATTCAGTACAGGCCCACTGTGTAGTCAGCAGCTGAGACAAAGGTTAGAGGTGTTTTTTTATGTCTGGTTGAGCTAGAGCCACCAGATTTTTCAAGCACCTCCTGGGTGCCGACCTTAAGCTCTGGTGCAAATATGGGGTCGCTGGGTGGTTCGGGGACCGAACTGCACCTTTGTGGGTTTCAGGATAAACTGGCCTCTGGCATCATCTTTAGACCTGTAACTGGCAGAACTTTGAAAACCGGGCTGAGCCTCCAAGGGCCGCAGGGGAGAGCTCATCCAAAATTTCAGACCTTTAGCTGCTAAGGGGCCCGAACTGCACCGGCCCGGGCATCTCTTTTTATTGAGCAGATTTTAGGAAGGGGTGAAGTGCGTTTGTACTTCTGGTTGAGCTAAAGCCACCAGATTTGTCATGCACCTCCTGGGTGCCGGGCTTAAGCTCTGCTGCGAATATGGGGTCCCTGGGTGGTTCGAGGACCGAACTGCACCTCTGTGGGTATCAGGATCAACTGGCCTCTGGCATCATCTTTGGACCTGTAACTGGCAGAACTTTGAAAACCGGGCTGAGCCTCCAAGGGCCGCAGGGGAGAGCTCATCCAAAATTTCAGACCTCTAGCTGCTAAGGGGCCCGAACTGCACCGGCCCGGGCATCTCTTTTTATTGAGCAGATTTTAGGAAGAGGTGACGTGCGTTTGTACTTCTGGTTGAGCTAGAGCCACCAGATTTTCCAGGCACCTTTTGGGTGCCGACCTTAAGCTCTGGTGCAAATATGGGGTCCCTGGGTGGTTCGGGGACCGAACTGCACCTGTGTGGGTTTCAGGATCAACTGGCCTCTGGCATCATCTTTGGACCTGTAACTGGCAGAACTTTGAAAACCGGGCTGAGCCTCCAAGGGCCGCAGGGGAGAGCTCATCCAAAATTTCAGACCTCTAGCTGCTAAGGGGCCCGAAATGCACCGACCCGGGCATCTCTTTTTATTGAGCAGATTTTAGGAAGAGGTGACGTGCGTTTGTACTTCTGGTTGAGCTAAAGCCACCAGATTTGTCATGCACCTCCTGGGTGCCGGGCTTAAGCTCTGCTGCGAATATGGGGTCCCTGGGTGGTTCGGGGACCGAACTGCACCTGTGTGGGTATCAGGATCAACTGGCCTCTGGCATCATCTTTGGACCTGTGACTGGCAGAACTTTGAAAACCGGGCTGAGCCTCCAAGGGCCGCAGGGGAGAGCTCATCCAAAATTTCAGACCTCTAGCTGCTAAGGGGCCCGAACTGCACCGGCCCGGGCATCTCTTTTTATTGAGCAGATTTTAGGAAGAGGTGACGTGCGTTTGTACTTCTGGTTGAGCTAGAGCCACCAGATTATCCAGGCACCTTTTGGGTGCCAATCTTAAGCTCTGGTGCAAATATGGGGTCCCTGGGTGGTTCGGGGACCGAACTGCACCTGTGTGGGTTTCAGGATCAACTGGCCTCTGGCATCATCTTTGGACCTGTAACTGGCAGAACTTTGAAAACCGGGCTGAGCCACCAAGGGCCGCAGGGGAGAGCTCATCCAAAATTTCAGACCTATAGCTGCTAAGGGGCCCAGACAGTGGCCCTTTTCAGTGTCCATTCAGTACAGGCCCACTGTGCAGTCAGCAGCTGAGACAAATGTTAGAGTTGTTTTTTTACTTCTGGTTGAGCTACAGCCACCAGATTTTTCAAGCACCTCCTGGGTGCCGACCTTAAGCTCTGGTGCAAATATGGGGTCCCTGGGTGATTCGGGGACCGAACTGCACCTGTGTGGGTTTCAGGATCAACTGGCCCCTGGCATCATCTTTGGACCTGTAACTGGCAAAACTTTGCAAACCGGGCTGCGCTCCAAGGGCCGCAGGGGAGAGCTCATCAAAAATTTCAGACCTCTAGCTGCTAAGGGGCCCGAACTGCACCGGCCCGGGCATCTCTTTTTATTGAGCAGATTTTAGGAAGAGGTGACGTGCGTTTGTACTTCTGGTTGAGCTAGAGCCACCAGATTATCCAGGCACCTTTTGGGTGCCGATCTTAAGCTCTGGTGCAAATATGGGGTCCCTGGGTGGTTCGGGGACCGAACTGCACCTGTGTGGGTTTCAGGATCAACTGGCCTCTGGCATCATCTTTGGACCTGTAACTGGCAGAACTTTGAAAACCGGGCTGAGCCACCAAGGGCCGCAGGGGAGAGCTCATCCAAAATTTCAGACCTATAGCTGCTAAGGGGCCCAGACAGTGGCCCTTTTCAGTGTCCATTCAGTACAGGCCCACTGTGCAGTCAGCAGCTGAGACAAATGTTAGAGTTGTTTTTTTTACTTCTGGTTGAGCTACAGCCACCAGATTTTTCAAGCACCTCCTGGGTGCCGACCTTAAGCTCTGGTGCAAATATGGGGTCCCTGGGTGATTCGGGGACCGAACTGCACCTGTGTGGGTTTCAGGATCAACTGGCCCCTGGCATCATCTTTGGACCTGTAACTGGCAAAACTTTGCAAACCGGGCTGCGCCTCCAAGGGCCGCAGGGGAGAGCTCATCAAAAATTTCAGACCTCTAGCTGCTAAGGGGCCCGAACTGCACCGGCCCGGGCATCTCTTTTTATTGAGCAGATTTTAGGAAGAGGTGACGTGCGTTTGTACTTCTGGTTGAGCTATATAGATATATATATAGAAGGAAGGATAGAAGGATAGATAGATGGAAGGATGGATAGATAGGAGGAATGATAGATGGAAGGAAGGATATATAGTTAGATAGAAGGAGAGATAGAAGGAAGGATAGATAGATAGATAGATAGATAGATAGATAGATAGATAGATAGATAGATAGATAGATAGATAGATAGATAGAAGGAAGGATATATAGAAGGAATGATAGATGGAAGGAAGGATAGATGGAAAGAAGGATAGATAGATGGAAGGAAGGATATATAGAAGGAAGGATAGAAGGATAGATAGAAGTAAGGATAGATAGAAGGAAGGATAGATAGATGGAAGGAAGGATAGATAGATAGATAGATAGATAGATAGATAGATAGATGGATGGATGGAAGGAAGGATAGATAGTTGGAAGGATAGATGGAAGGAAGGATAGATGGAAGGAAGGATAGATAGATAGATGGAAGGAAGGATAGATAGAAGGAAGGAAGGATAGATATAAGGATAGATGGAAGGAATGAAGGAAGGAAGGAAGGAAGTGTGGTGGCAATTTCCTGTTTAATAATACACAATTACACATAATCGTACACTATCATCCATTGTCATACGTGGTCATACATTGTCTCTCGGTAAGTTCAATTCTAACACCTGCAGGTGGACTCACCCCACACAGCCACCTAATGTAGCATGTATAGAATGAGCACAGAATAAGGGCAGAGTCAGATCTTTATACATTACAAGCCCCTCCCTGGGAGGAAGAATATTTCCTCATCTTCTTCACTGTTTGTGGAAGGTCGGCAGACATCCTGTCCCCCTTCTCTGTGCGAACCCCCTGCTGGTGACCTCTGGTTGTGACTTCTGGTGTGAGACAATCTGTCTCCGACCTCCTATCTTCGTTTACAACACAAAGACCCCAGTCCTGTATACTATGCAGAAATCCCCTCACACCTCTACTCCAGACACACAGTAAACCCCTGTGGTGACCATTTGCTCTTTGGTGAGCCGTAAACTTCCTTCTCCCGCTCTTAGAGTTGAGTTACACCATGAGACACACATTCGTTCATACATTCTTCTACATAGATGTCTCTTTCATCTATATTATAACACAAATGTTAAAACTGCCAATACAATCCCCCCTTTGAGCCTAAAAGGCTCAACATCCTTTAAACATTGTTATAACATCTCATCATCCTGAAAAGGGAAGAGTCCAGAATAGATGAATGTCAGGAAGTTGAACATATCGTCCAATCATAGACTTGATTTAGGAAATAACCATAGTCCTAAACACAAAAGACAATACAACAGTTCAACAACTTCTAGTTACACACATGAAAATCCAAAATAGGTTTCAACAAACTTCAATAACATATTTTTTAATCATTCAAACGTAAGTGTGACCATTAATTCCGCCCTTGGAATCTGAGTGTCCTTGTTCTTCCTCTGGACAATAGGTCATTTAAAAATTTGAAACGATATGCATCATATTGTCAAAAATGTTCACTGTGTATGTGACACAATTCGTCCTGATTATGTGACAAACACCTTTGGCTGGCATCTTTTCTCAAAGCCATTATGTGATGCAGAGTCATTCTTGACCCTAGACAGTGGGAGAATGAGTTGAAACCCCCAGCCCCCCTCTAAAGATGTTAATCTTCCATCTCCAGAGCAAACCCATCGTTTGTGTGTGTTCTTCACAGTGCTCCCCCCCTGGGGCAAGTCCCCCAAAACCTTTCATCTGGAGACACTCACACTGTGGAACTCTCATCTCTTGATTGCACACAATGAGTTGAATCTGTAAGTGAGCTTGGGTGTTCTGATGTTTTCATGGCCTCAACCCATGCATTCTCCAGGCTTTGTCAGTTCATCAGGTGTCGTTGTTTTCCCCCGTCGTCGCGATTGTATCAGCAGTGCCCCTCTTCAATGTGTTGCCTCTTCTTGAGATTTAGAGACGTGTGGCCCTAATCATTTCCACACCTCTCCTTGCTTGCGAACACAAACAATTGAAGGCTGAAGGCTCACGCACTGACACAACGCATGCTCCGTCCTGTAGAATCCACTCGTGGCTCCGGAAATCCTCCTGCAATGGCTTGCATGTCTCCAGGTTGCCCTCTCTGCGACCTTCACTGTCGTCTGTGTGGTGGGAGGCACTTGGTTTGCACTCGTTCCATCGACGTGCTTCTCCTCGTTTCTCCTCTACGTCTTTCACCACAATCCAGTCTCCTGGTCTCAGATCATGCAGTTTCCTTGTCTATGGATTTCGGTAGGGAGTCCATCACCTGCCTGTGGATTTTAAAGAGTACAGGGGAAAGATTTACACAATATCTACCAGTTCGTTTTTCAATGTGCTGTTATCTCTTTTCACTGCTTGTTTCTTTCCACTGCCCACCACTGGCGGGATGATAGGCACGATGTTGCCTCATGTCGATACCCATACTCACCAGCATCCTTAAAGCTGTGCTTACAAATGGGGTACCATTATCAGTGGTGTTGGGCCTCACTACCAGGACAAAGGAATAAGTGAGGCCTACACGGCCGTGTATCCTAACTAGAGTTATTTCCGGGCCTAACGGCCAGAAGGGGATTTGAAAAGCCTCCGTAGGAGTTTTATGGGGGGCAACGCCAGAGCACCCCGAATTCCTGCAGTGGGGGGGATATTCTTCTGGTCATCGGCTGAGGTCAAAATAGGACCTTCCATTGGCTGTGAGCCAAAACACCCAGGGGCCCCCCTTGAAGGGAGGATGGACACCTCTCATAGGTGATAAATAGTCATCTCTCCCTGAATCCTTCGCTCATTTCCCGGTGCTGAGATTCGAACACCACCTCTACAGGACGATCTCAGCGCCAAAAGGAAGCAACCCATCCGCGCGTTTGTATTTTGTATTTTGTATTTTGATTTTTGACTTAAGACTTTAAGACTTTATTTTTGCAACAGTCCTGTTTTGTTTTTAATTTTATTTTGAAACTGCCGCAGAAAGTCAGACTCGCAGGCCGAGTTTCATCTCCCAGACTTTCTCCAGATCTGAAACTACAGCTGCCTTTTAGCTGTCATCCCTGCAGAAGAGCAAGTCGTATTCGCTACGAAAAGCAAGACATTTATTCGCTTTAGGCAAGATTCATCCGCCCCGAGGGAACGAGACAATTCTCCCCATCCGTTCAGTATCCGGCCTCGCCAGCGGAGCAACGAAGCCACCGGCCATCCACTTGTTTTCCCGGAACGCGCCACCCGCGCATCACTCGACGGTGGAACATCAACAAGTAAGAGGCTGATGTCTGGGCAGAGATTAGTATAATCATTAGCGTGTTTATTAATCAAGTGTATAACTTTGTTTGAGACGTTACGTCACACGGTGTCAGAGCGCTCTGACGCATCCGCCCTCCCGACCACGCAGGGGCGCTGTGTTACTTTTAGACCTATTTTACAGACTTTTAATCCATTGAAAATCTGTACGCAACGAGACGGATCTTAATCCGCCCGCTTGGGTACCCGGTGTGAAGTTCTGTATAATTGTGTCGGACGGTGTGTAAAATCTCCTCTGATCTTCTATTACATGTTTCTTTCCTCTATCTCTTCTCTCTCCTAAAACCACCGGCACATACGTGCCGATCTGTAACCACACACCTCACGATACATATACATATACATATATACATATATTCTGAGGCCTGAGTACTGCGGTCGCATTTCGACGCCGTTCGGCGCTTTGAACCACGAGATACTCAAATATCCTTTGTCCTCCTCTCACATCACGCGCACCACTTCGCGCGCACGCCGTCATAGATTCTGCGATGCGACAACACGTGCGCAACTTTCATCCGCCATTGTGCGACACCACATGTGGTATAATCTCGTGCGCCCTTTTTAGCCTGTGTAACACGATACCATTGAGAAGATTTCAATCGCCATTTTTCTTCGCACACACACACACACACACACACACACACACACACACACACACACACACACACACACACACACACACACACAACACACACACACAACACACCACACACTTATACTTATCTCCAGATATACCCATTGGAGACATTACATATATGTTTACGATTGTGATGGAAGCTTGTGGTGTTTGATCTTTGATATAGTGGGTGTTTACTGTGATAATAGTCATTGATTGACGTTGATGTCATTATCTTAAATAAACCCCATTTGTAATTAAAGTACCGGTATTCTGTGATTCTTTATACATATGTATGTGACTATAGCTGGATTATGACTGCCTGTGCTCGAACTTAAAACCTTCACTGTTCATTATATAATCTTTAATAGCAAACATTGAGATTTATAATTGAACGTGTGTGTGTGGGGTGTTGGGGGTGTGTGGGGTGGTGTGTGCGAAAAATGGCGAATTAAAATTTCTAAATGGTATCGTGTTACAAAGGCAAAAAAGGGCGCCCGAGAATACCCATGTGGTGTCGCACAATGGCGGAGAAAGTTGGGCACGTGTGTCGCATCGCAGAATCTAGGGACGGCGTGCGCGCGAAGGGTGCGCGTGAGTGGAGAGAGGCCCAAAAGGATATGAGATTCTGGGGGTCAAAGCGGCCGAACGGCGTCGAAATGCGACCGAAAGACTCAGGCCTCAGAATATATGTTATATGTATATGTATAGGTATCGTGAGGTTTGTGGGGTTTACAGATCGGCACGTATGTGCCGGTGGTTTTGGAGAGGAAGAAGGATAGAGGAAAAGAAACAAGGTAATAGAAGTCAGGGGAGATTTAAAACACCGTCCGACACAATTATACAGAACTTCACCCCGGGTACCCAAGGGGCGGATTAAGACCCGTTCGTTGCTACAGATTTTCAATGGATTAAAAGTCTGTAAAATAGGTCTAAAAGTAACACAGCCCCCCCTGCGTGGTCGGGAGGGCGGAGGCGTCAGAGCGCTCGACCCCGGTGACGTAACGTCTAAACAAAGTTATACACTTGATTAATAAACCGCTAATGATTATACTAATCTCGCCCAGACATCAGCCTTTTACTTGTTGATGTTCCACCGTCGAGTGATGCGCGGGTGGCGCTTTCCCGGGGGAAAAAACAAGTGGATGGCGGTGGCTTCTTTGCCCGTGGCGAGGCCGGATACTGAAACGGATGGGGGGGAATTGTCTGGGTCCCTCGGGGCGGATGAATCTTGCCTAAAGCGAATAAATGTCTTGCTTTTGTAGCGAAAAACGACTTGTCTTCTGCAGGGATGACAGCTAAAAGGCAGCTGTAGTTTCAGATCTGGAAAAAGTCTGGGAGATGAAACTCGGCCTGCGAGTCTGACTTTCTGCGGCAGTTTCAAATAAAATTAAAAACAAAACAGGACTGTTGAAAAAATAAAGTCTTAAAGTCTTAAGTCAAAATCAAAATACAAATACAAAATACAAACGCCGGGAGGGTTGCTTCCTTTTGGCGCTGAGATCGTCCTGTAGAGGTGGTGTTCGAATCTCAGCACCGGGAAATGAGCGAAGGATTCAGGGAGAGATGACTATTTATCACCTATGAGAGGTTGTCCACCCTCCCTTCAAGGGGGGCCATGGGTGTTTTGGCTCACAGCAATGGAAGGTCCTATTTTGACCTCAGCGATGACCAGAAGAATATCCCCCCCACTGCAGGAATTCGGGGTGCTCTGGCGTTGCCCCCCATAAAACTCCTACGGAGGCTTTTCAAATCCCCTTCTGGCCGTTAGGCCGGAAATAACTCTAGTTAGGATACACGGCCGTGTAGGCCTCACTTATTCCTTTTTCCTGGTAGTGAGGCCCAACACCACTGATAATGGTACCCCATTTGTAAGCACCCGCTTAAGGATGCTGGTGAGTATGGGTATCGACATGAGGCAACATCGTGCCTATCATCCCGCCAGTGGTGGGCAGTGGAAAGAAACAAGCAGTGAAAGAGATAACAGCACATTGAAAACGAACTGGTAGATATTGTGTAAATCTTTCCCTGTACTCTTTAAATCCCCAGGCAGGTGATGGACTCCTACCGAAATCCATAGACAAGGAAACTGCTGATCTGAGACCAGGAGACTGGATTGTGGTGAAAGACGTAAAGGAGGAAACGAGGAGAAGCACGCGATGGAACGAGTGCAACCAAGTGCCTCCCACCACACAGACGACAGTGAAGTCGCAGAGAGGGCAACCTGGAGACATGCAAGCCATTGCAGGAGGATTTCCGGAGCCACGAGTGGATTCTACAGGACGGAGCATGCGTTGTGTCAGTGCGTGAGCCTTCAGCCCTTTAATTGTTGTGTTCGCAAGCAAGGAGAGGTGTGGAAATGATTAGGGCCACACGTCTCTAAATCTCAAGAAGAGGCAACACATTGAAGAGGGGGACTGCTGATACAATCGCGACGACGGGGGAAAACAACGACACCTGATGAACTGGGCAAAGCCTGGAGAATGCATGGTTGAGGCCCTGGAAAACATCAGAACACCCAAGCTCACTTACAGATTCAACTCATTGTGTGCAATCAAGAGATGAGAGTTCCACAGTGTGAGTGTCTCCAGATGAAAGGTTTTGGAGGACTTGCCCCAGGGGGGGAGCACTGGTGAAGAACAACACAAAACGATGGGTTTGCTCTGGAGATGGAAGATTAACATCTTTAGAGGGGGGCTGGGGTTTTCAACTCATTTTCCCACTGTCTAGGGGGCAAGAATGACTCTGCACACATAATGGCTTTGAGAAAAGATGCCAGCCAAAGGTGTTTGCACATAATCAGGACGGGAAATTTTGTCACATACACAGTGAAAAAATTTTTGACAAAATGATGATTTTTCGTTTTTAAATTTTAAATGGGCTATGTCAGAGGAAGAACAAGGACACTAGATTCCAAGGGCGGAATTAATGGTCACACTACGTTTGAATTGAAAAAAAAATAGTTATGAAGTTGTTTAAACCATTTTGGGTTTTCGTGTGTAAATAGAAGTTTTTGAATGTTTTTATTGTCTTTTGTGTTTAGGGGCTATGGGTTTTTCCTAAAAATATTTCGAGTTGTGGGGCCCGAGGGAAACCAGATGCAGATTTAAAAAACTTAAGATTTGTAATTTGAATGAAAAAAGTCTTAAACAGACCAAAAACAACAAAAGTACGGGAGAAGAAAACACAGGAAGCTTACACGGGGAAATGCCAGAGGTGAAGGGCTCAGGGGGACACAGGATACGAAAACACCGGAGATCAGGACAGGATACCGGGGATGGGAGATCACAACTAAAGACGACAGACCAGAGAACACAAACTGACTACAACAACGATCCGACCAGGACAAAGGAAAGCACAGGGGGCTTAAATACAGACCCCAAGGAAGGGCAGGGGCAATGGGGACACAGGTTGTGAAAACACTGGGAAACGGGTTGCAGACACACAGACAGGAAGTAAAACTGGGGACAGAGACACAAGAACCCAGACTACAAAATAAACAAGGAAACAGAACCCGGAGTGTGAAACATAAACACAGGGATGTACTAAATAAACGGGAAAAACACCTCTTCAAAAGAAAAAGGGGGAAAAACCCAAACATGGCAAATAAAAAACCCTTACATTATAGCATAATGCCTAGAAATGTGTGGAGGACGAGCTCAAGGAGTTGAAGCTGGGTTGAAGGACAAAGAAAGACATCTACAAATTGAGTTTCGTCTAAAAAACGATCAGTTTGAGATCGAGGAAGGTTGAAAGGGAGCTGGAGCGACAAGTGCAACCAGGTCAAGGAGATGGAGCTTTCCTTTGACAAGAAGATGAAGCACATCATCTCTGAAAAAGATGCAGTTATTGCCAATGTCACAAGTGTAAAAGGGCACTTGGACATCAAACCTGGAGCTCATGGTCAAGCTCAGAGGCATCCAGAGAGAGGTCCACCCCATCCAGAATGAGTGGAAGAAAAAGCCAACGCTCTGGAGGATAGTCTCAAAGCTGGAAGGCAGAAAAGAAGGCATGCTATGAGAAGATTAAAGAAGGCTGGAGAATCTGCTCAAAGACAGGGAGGACTCCTTCAACAAAACAGAGGAAGATGGAGGGCGTCGTTCTTCAAATGGATGAATGTGATCGAAAATGTGTTACCTGAACAAAATACCTGGAGCTCATGCTGAGCTCAGATCCGTCCAGAAAGAGATTCCCCAGAGAAGTGGAGGGGGTGGAAGACAAAAGTCAACGCTTGAAGGAAAGAGTCAAATTTGAGCAGGAGAGAAGGAGGCCTGCAAAGCCCTCCAGCCTCCACAGCTCCACAGGCCAAAAGAGACCTCGTTCTCCCTCCCCAGGAACTTCAAGTAAGAAGTTCGGCCTGAGGAGAACCAACTTCAAGGGTTGAACCCACCTGCCCCAAAAACTCCACCACAGGTGTCGTGCCCACTAAGAGAATGTGTGAGCCTGCGTTTAGCAGACCTGGCTTTCAGCTCCCAACAGCTCAGACAGGGCACAAGAGACCTCGTTCTCCTCCCAGCTGAACCTTCGTCTAAGAAGTTACGCCTGAGGAGAAAAGGCGTTAAAGAGGTGAAGACCACCTCCCCTGAAAGTCCCCTGCAGGTTTCTTGTTTAAATTAAATCCTAAAATGGCCACATAATGTAAAAAAAAAAGAATAGAGTGTCTGCCATTTCATCACTGAAGATTGGCAAATGAAGACTTTTAACCTTGCCACCATTGCCTCTGGAGGAGAGGCATACTGCTCCAAACGTCCATGAACATGGATGGAGAGGTTATAGGAAATTTGGACATCTTGCCTCCCAAAATAAAAAGCAAGTTAGTTCATGACAACGGGTCCATATGGTAGCAGCCATGCGAAAACGCTACAAGAAAAAACACAGTTGGGCCTCTGTGCGCTGCACTGGGCACACGCTTCAACTCATAGTTAATATGCCCTCAAAGAGTCCAGGTTATCAGCAGAGCTGTTGGTGCTGCAAGACGCTTAGTGGAAACACTTCAGGCGAGAAGCGAGCTGGCCAATACAAAACTGAAGTTCAAAATAGCAACAAATGAACACAGTACAGCACAAAACTGATCCAGGATGTAAGTACAAGATGGGAACAGTACGTACTACATGGTAGAGAGACTGTTGCAGCAGCGCTGGCCAGTCACTGCCGACTCTATCTGATCCTGAGTAACTCCAAGGGGCAAACACTACTTTGACCTGAAGCCAGATCAATGGTGCTGCTTGAAGAAGGTGGTGCAAGGGTTGCAGCCTTTGAATGTGCCAAGTTTACCATACTGAACAGGATTATGCAAACCGCTTCATGTCTTCCATAGCTGTCAGAGGGCTGCAAACGGTCCTTACAGCAGCCCAAGCCGTTTTGAGACAAGCCCAGGAAAAGTATTTCTGGCCAGGTGCAGGAAAAGGGGATAACCGAGAGATGGGGGAGGTCTGAACACCATCTCAGAAGAGAGAGACAACCCACTTCTTCTTCTTGCAGCTGCCATGGACCCAAGATTCAGAAAGCTTAAGTTTTTTAGCAGTCTGAAGATGGCACAAGGGTGCAAGGGACAATTAAGTCCTTGCTATCAAAGAAGAAGCAAAGGAGACTGGGATACATGGCTGCGAGCAACAGCAGAAGGTCAATGTTCGGAAGAGGAAACCCAGGAGGACCAACAGATTCCAAATGGTGAGGAATGAAGAATTGTTACTTTGCAGAGACAGCATATCCAAAAAGGAAGACCCTCTCAGATGGTGGAGTGGAAATGAGGGGCAAGATCCAAAGCTGGCAAGATCTTTTCTGTGATTCCTGCAAACATCCACCCCATCAAGAGCGAATATTCTCTGCAGCTAGGAATATCGGCTTCAAGAAGAGAGCAAGCCTCACACGAGACCATTTGAGGATGCTGACCTTCCTCAGTTTGAATAAAATGTGATGACACGTATCCTCATCTAGTTGCAACTTGCAACAGACTTTGTAGACCAAAGAATGCCAGACCCAAAATGCACTTTTATTTCCTTTTGTCAAGGGAAAGTGGTAGTTTTGTTTGTTGTTTGTTTATTGCTGCTACTTTCCCTGTCCTTTTTGTTTACAGAAAAATGGATTACTATGATTTTTAATTTATTTTTAGTATAGGCACTTAGCCTGTTCTTGGTTCACAGGAAAAGGGGAACTTTAATTTAAATACATTTTTTGCCTGTCATTGGATTTAAATGGACCCAAACTTGATTTTTCTTTATTTTTGTATCAATAGTAGCCTCATATGCAGCAAGGTTTATTAAAAGGACATTGTGAACGAAGTATCGATCTGTATTGTCTTGTCAGTGTGTTGGGCCATATGCATTATAAACGGATACCATAAAATGGTGTGCCTTTGGCAATTCAATAAAATTTTTGGTTATCAAAATAAAATATGAATATTTTATTATTAATATTAAATTATAACTTTAATTGATTAAAGTTACCTCGGGGCACCACCCTTCAAAGGAAGGGACAAGATAGCCAATTTATTGATTAAGTCTCATAAAGGTACTAACTACAAATTTGGAACTCTGATTAACAATTAAATAATACTATAACCAAAATTACCATATAGATAGTTAGCTAAGTTGAAGGATATGGAGTTCTTGACAGTGTAGAGGTTGGCAAATTCACTTATGCAACATTAATGACAAAAACATTTGTGAAGAAAGACATTTATTATGAATATCAATAAAGTATAAAACAAAATTACTAATGGTGTACTTACTAAACAAAAGATAGGCATGAGGGTCTACATGTGTGTGTGTCTGTTGGGGTCACCACAAATCAAACTTATAAACATCACACAGAATCGAATAAAACAGTCTTGCTTAGCCTAGATAATTATTAAGCCCAGTTGTGTTACCCATCCGTGGAAGAGGGAGAAAAAGAGTTGCTGTGCAGTTCGCAGTCTGGGAAGTCGTCTTGCTGGTTTCTGTCTCCGGCCTCAGTGATTCTGTTGAGTTCAGTTGCTGTTGAGGTTCTCCAGCAGGACATCGAGTCGCTGCTTGAAGGGTTGGTAGAGCTTGGAGTGTGAGGAGGTTTCCTTGGTGTTGAGATGAGCTGGAAGTTGCACCTTCGTGCTCCTCTCGAAGAGTTGGATGGGAAGAGAAGAGATGTGAGCTGCAGAAGAGGCTCGACAGCCTTCCCTCCTGTAGAAGGATTGTAGGAAGAGTCGTAGAAGAGAGAGAAGAGGGGGTTTACAGGCCTTAATTGGGCCGGTGACCTCACAGGTCATGGGGTTCAGAGTGACCAATGGGAGTTGAAACCTGTGTCCCTGGGGGGGTTTTACACCTCTGTTTGACGTTGCCGCACCCTGGGAGGCCTTGCTCTGGTTTTCTCCAGGACAAAGAACATGTGCTCAAGGCTTTCGACTGAACATGGAGGCTTGCTTTGGTTTCGCAAAAACCATGTCCCAACATCAGTCATCGCATGCCACGAACGAAAAAGCTGATGGTTAAATAAGAGCCATTGAGTATTTGTGTGATTCATAATCCGATTAGTCGATTCATCGTTTCAATAATCGATAGAAATTTAAACGACTATCACAATATTCGTTAGTTGCAGCCCTACCGATCAGTACTTTTTATACTTCCGAAGGTACTGTATATTGACTATACCTTGTACAATATGTTGAATCATAAATTGTCACATTACAAATCACTTCCAATTGTCTCAGTAAATGGTTGAATTCATTTGACTTTGAGTACTATTGCTGCACTGGAACACTGATAATTAAACTGTTTTTGTAACATTACCCTTAACGTTTAAAGTAAAGATTTAATGGAGCAAGTTGGAGAACAAGATGGATGTCAGGTAAAAATACTTTTTTTTCACAATCTTACAAATATGTCTCAGGCAACACAAGCATTATCTTGTAGGTGCAAGTTATTTTTGTCTCTTTTAGGATGCAGAGGAGGTCTAGGACTCTGACCAAGGTCTGGACCAAGATTATGTAGGCACTCTTGTCAACACCTGTCTAGATTTTTATGTAGTTAATCCAAAAAGGATATTGCATTTTTTAAATGTCTGAGAGTTGGAATTAATCATAATAAAATCATTATATGGATTCACACCAATTGAAACAATTCTGCTGCATTTTAAACAAGGACTACAGATGCATCGAAACAAGTGATCCTACCTTCTTCCTCAACCAATGACAATGCAGCATTATCCCACATGATGTACAGTAGCAGAATCCGGCAGTGAGAGAAAACCTACAGACCTGAAAGACATTCTGTTTTGTGTCCTCGATGTTAATGTTAACTGCACTAAGTTTGTGTCACCCTGTATCTGACACGCATGGTTATTGTTGTCCTTGATTACAGAGGGTTAGGGTTTTACAGGGTTAGGGTTATGCAGTGTAAAAAAAAAAACATAGCCCAGCCAATGTGACCGATCCCTCCCAAAGCTTACCCAAATTAAATTACAATGACTTGCAATCCAGAATGAGATGCCCAGCATCTTCACCAAGGTAGATGCTAAGTGCCTTGAGCCTGCTCAACATTATAAAAACAGCTCTTCTCTGAGAGTTATAAAATGACAAAGTACCAGCATCGAGCTCTATATTATTTATTTACCTGACCTTTTTTGGTATTCTTAATTGCCAACATGCATGGGAAGCCCCAATTAAAGAAAGATTTTAAAAAAACTGATACCACATATGCAGAGACCATTTATCTTTAAAAGTATTGTGAAAGTTATTTACCAAAACAAAGTTATGTCCCCAAAGATGTTCTCAGATGACAAAAAAAAACCTTCAATAAAATAAAACACAAGCTTGAATTAAAACAATACTGTAAATGGTAAGCATGCTGAGAGAGAAAGATAACTGCTCAATAAACATAACATGTAATGTAAAAAACATGTTTAGGCTATGACTCAAATCACGAAAATATCAATTCTATTTGTGACCATATCAAGTCCACATTATAATAGCATCTGCATCATTATTACAATAGGTAAAAACAAATGGCGGATGAAGAGGGTGGGGAGTTGACAGCCAGACATGGATTTCTTTTTCACAGTTATACTATTTATTTGTTCACTTCTGGACTATTTTCTAGCAAATGTGATATTTGTCTGATAAGCTTTTATTCATTACTTTGGAGCATTTATAAATTACATCAGAAATGAATGCTTTCAAAGCTTGAATTATGAACGGGGGGGGGGGGGGGGGGGGGGGGGGGATATGAAATTCATGTGACATACATGGATGTAGTTATATTAAAAGTTAACATTAAGAACTTCAGGTGATGGCAGTAGTCCCCCCCCCCCCCCCCCTCTGTGTCTCTTCCTCACACACACTGAGATTTATGGCATTAAATGTCAAGGTAAACAAGGTAAACTGTGTAAAAACAGCGTTGGCAGAGACGCAGGCGGTGTGACCGACTGACAACTGTGACACGCAGATGTTCCCCGGTGCTGACATTCCACAGGCGGGAATGAAGCTGGTGTGCCGCGACCGTTACAGAGGAACGAAGACAGCAGAAAGCAGCATTAACAAACAACATTTTCCCTCATAAGTTTTGTTTCGTTATATTCTCTGTGCGTTTCAGAACCACTTTTAACTTTACCATTACCGTACAATGAGCTATGTACCTGTGGAGGGAGAAGCGGAGCCACAGGATTCACTGTAACCAGCACAACAGTACTTGAATAAAACGCGTGGGTGTAGATTCTGTTATTGCCTAAAAACATATCACAAATAAACCTGCATAAGTGAGTTCTGAGAAAAACATTCACTAATTGGTGAATGAGGCCTAGTATTTTGTGAGCAAAGTGTTACAAAAACTAAAAATACAAATATTACTGTATGTAATAAACCCCAATTAATGTCATATGAGATGAATGATATAATGTGTATCAGGCTGCAATAACTGCTGGTGCTGCATAGTTTTCTTAAAAAGATGAATTCAATTAATATCTAACTGATGATGGTAACCCAGATGGCTGTTGTTACCTGACATCAGTAGGTGGATTCTGGGAGAAGGGGTTGTGAGAGCAGGCCAGGATCTGGATGATGGCTCCTGGGTAATATGTCTCAAGCACCTCCACTGCTGTAGGATAGACCGGCTCCTCAAAGCCAAGCTCAATATAATCCTGGCTGTAGAAGCCTTTAGGGGTGCGGCGGAAAGGTGGTGGAGCACTGGCACACTGTTCCCACCATGTCCCATATGCTCGGAATACAGCCGTCTGAGTGAAGTCCCCTGAGCTGGGGTACACGTTGGGTACCCCTGCCAAGTTCCACATGGTGTAGGACATGCTATTCTCACTGCCATAGTGAGAGCTGAAGTCAAGAACCTCCTTAGCATATGCTCGCTGGCCCGATTCCACGGCCCGTCGACTGGTCAGCGCCTCACCTCGAGTCCCACTCCTGGCGCGTCGCCGTAAACAGATATAGTAAAACATGCTCAAGAGGGTTAACATAGGTAACTCTGGGGATGGTGGAGGATGAGGGGAGAAACAGAGACTAGGGGGAGGAAGAGCCTCTGCCTGGTGGAAGCACACTGGTCTCAAGGGCTGAGGATGTACAAAGAGATGTCGAGAGGCCTCGCCACATACATGACCTGTGGGTGAAGCGGAGAAAAAACATGGATAAGAGTGAGCACAATAAGACAGCAAGCAAGTATATAAACTTATGCTTTTCCATTTTACAAAAAATAAATAGTTATGTAGAAAGATTATATAAATATACATATTCAGCAATTTCAAAAATGGAAAACATTCAGGCTACATCCACACTTTTAGTTTTTAAATGGAGGGTAAATAAGAAGGTAAACTGCACTGATGAGAGATGACGCGTCCTGCAAACATGTATGATGTGCTGCCTTTGGTGTAACACGGTCTAACTTAGCAAACACAACCTGACACAAACCTTTCTACAGTTGCCACAGCACCCCTGTCATCAAAAGGTAGATTGATGGGTTTATCTATTAAAGACCATTCTTCATGCTAACAGCATACAGGCAGCCAGTTAACATGACTGCATGTTTAACAGGTTTCTTTCTCTAAAAATTAACAATTATTATTGTAGATGACACAACCACTGATCTGCAATAAGCAGCCAACCACAGTTACACAAAACGTCTGATTCGCAAAGGGAATTAAACATAAAAACTTTCAAAGACAAATAAATTTCCAAAATTATTTCTATCTTTTAAAAATTAATTATGATTATTGTGCATCAAGATGACAACCACTGATATGCAATAAGCAGCCGACTACGGTTACGCAAAACGTCTGCTTAGCAAGGGGAATTAAAAATAAAAATTCTCAAAGAAAAATAAATTTCTAAAATTATTTCTTTCTCTGAAATTAATTATTATTTATGGGTCATCAAAATGACACAACCACTCATGTGCAATAAGCAGCCAACCACGGTTACACGAAGTATGCCTGGCAATAGTGCAAGGGAGAAAATTAAAAATTCAAACTTTAAAAAAAAATTATGAATTGAAACCTCAAAATCAAATTTAAAAAAAAAACTTTTAATCAATTTAAAAATTAAAATTAAAAATTTTCAAAAAATATTAATTGAAATTTAAAAAAAAATTAAATTAAATTAAAAAAATTAAAAATTTAATTTCTCCAAAATTGTTCTTAAAAATAAAAATGGATTTTTTATACACAAATATTATGACACAGCTGGAATAAGATTGCCTCACACGGGGCACCAATTATGTTGTGCAATAGTAGGTAGACTGAATGTTGGCTAATTTTCAATAATCATAAAATATGATTATGAAAGTAATACAAATTATTTTATTAAAATAATTAATTAATTAATGATAAAGTTATCAATTACGAATTCTGATATAAGTAATGGAAACAATACAATTATCAATTAAGAAGTATAAAAGTTGTAATTCTACTTTTATCATAGACGGGGCACCACCCTGGTAACCAGGGACCAACAATTAGTCAATAAAGATCAGTCTCATAATCTGAAAAGTTCAATTATAAATCTCAATGTTTGCTATTAAAGATTATATAATGAACAGTGAAGGTTTTAAGTTCGAGCACAGGCAGTCATAATCCAGCTATAGTCACATACATATGTATAAAGAATCACAGAATACCGGTACTTTAATTACAAATGGGGTTTATTTAAGATAAATGACATCAACGTCAATCAATGACTATTATCACAGTAAACACCCACTATATCAAAGATCAAACACCACAAGCTTCCATCACAATCGTAAACATATGGTGGCTCAGCCTGGTTTTCAAAGTTCTGCCAGTTACAGGTCCAAAGATGATGCCAGAGGCCAGTTGATCCTGAAACCCACACAGGTGCAGTTCGGTCCCCGAACCACCCAGGGACCCCATATTTGCACCAGAGCTTAAGGTCGGCAACCAAAAGGTGCCTGGAAAATCTGGTGGCTCTAGCTCAACCAGAAGTACAAACGCACGTCACCTCTTCCTAAAATCTGCTCAATAAAATGAAATGCCCGGGCCGGTGCAGTTCGGGCCCCTTAGCAGCTAGAGGTCTGACATTTTGGATGAGCTCTCCCCTGCAGCCCTTGGAGGCTCAGCCCGGTTTTCAAAGTTCTGCCAGTTACAGGTCCAAAGATGATGCCAGAGGCCAGTTGATCCTGATACCCACACAGGTGCAGTTCGGTCCCCGAACCACCCAGGGACCCCTTATTCGCAGCAGAGCTTAAGCCCGGCACCCAGGAGGTGCATGACAAATCTGGTGGCTTTAGCTCAACCAGAAGTACAAACGCACTTCACCTCTTCCTAAAATCTGCTCAATAAAAAGAGATGCCCGGGCCGGTGCAGTTCGGGCCCCTTAGCAGCTAGAGGTCTGAAATTTTGGATGAGCTCTCCCCTGCGGCCCTTGGAGGCTCAGCCCGGTTTTCAAAGTTCTGCCAGTCACAGGTCCAAAGATGATGCCAGAGGCCAGTTGATCCTGATACCCACACAGGTGCAGTTAGGTCCCCGAACCACCCAGGGACCCCATATTTGCACCAGAGCTTAAGGTCGGCACCCAGTAGGTGCATGAAAAATCTGGTGGCTCTAGCTCAACCAGAAGTACAAACGCACGTCACCTCTTCCTAAAATCTGCTCAATAAAAATAGATGCCCGGGCCGGTGCAGTTCGGGCCCCTTAGCAGCTAGAGGTCTGAAATTTCGGATGAGCTCTCCCCTGCGGCCCTTGGAGGCTCAGCCCGGTTTTCAAAGTTCTGCCAGTCACAGGTCAAAAGATGATGCCAGAGGCCAGTTGATCCTGATACCCACACAGGTGCAGTTCGGTCCCCGAACCACCCAGGGACCCCATATACGCAGCAGAGCTTAAGCCCGGCACCCAGGAGGTGCATGACAAATCTGGTGGCTTTAGCTCAACCAGAAGTACAAACGCATGTCACCTCTTCCTAAAATCTGCTCAATAAAAAGAGATGCCCGGGTCGGTGCATTTCGGGCCCCTTAGCAGCTAGAAGTCTGACATTTTGGATGAGCTCTCCCCTGCGGCTTTTGGTGGCTCAGCCTGGTTTTCAAAGTTCTGCCAGTTACAGGTCCAAAGATGATGCCAGAGGCCAGTTGATCCTGAAACCCACACAGGTGCAGTTCGGTCCCCGAACTACAAAGGGACCTCATATTCGCAGCAGAGCTTAAGCCCGGCACCCAGGAGGTGCATGAGAAATCTGGTGGCTCTACCTCAACCAGAAGTACCATAAAGACCTCTAAATTTTGTCTCAGCTGCTGACTTTACAGTGGGCCTGTACTGAATGGACACTGAAAAGGGCCACTGCCTGGGCCCCTTAGCAGCTAGAGGTCTGCCATTTTGGATGAGCTCTCCCCTGCGGCTTTTGGTGGCTCAGCCTGGTTTTCAAAGTTCTGCCAGTTACAGGTCCAAAGATGATGCCAGAGGCCAGTTGATCCTGAAACCCACACAGGTGCAGTTCGGTCCCCGAACCACCCAGGGACCCCATATTTGTACCAGAGCATAGGGTCGGCACCCAGAAGGTGCTTGAAAAATCTGGTGGATCTAGCTCAACCAGAAATTAAAAAAAAACTCTAACTTTTGTCTCAGCTGCTGATTGCACAGTGGGCCTGTACTGAATGGACACTGAAAAAAGCCACTGCCTGGGCCCCTTAACAGCTAGATGTCTGACATTTTGGATGAGCTCTCCCCTGCGGCTTTTGGTGGCTCAGCCTGGTTTTCAAAGTTCTGCCAGTTACAGGTCCAAAGATGATGCCAGAGGCCAGTTGATCCTGAAACCCACACAGGTGCAGTTCGTTCCCCGAACCACCCAGGGACCCCATATTTGCACCAGAGCTTAAGGTCGGCACCCAAAAGGTGCCTGGAAAATCTGGTGGCTCTAGCTCAACCAGAAGTACCATAAACACCTCTAACTTTTGTCTCAGCTGCTGATTGCACAGTGGGCCTGTACTGAATAGACCTGAAAAGGGTTACTGCTGGGCCCCTTAACAGCTAGAGGTCTGAAATTTTTGATGAGCTCTCCCCTGCGGCCCTTGGTGGCTCAGCCCGGTTTTCAAAGTTCTGCCAGTTACAGGTCCAAAGATGATGCCAGAGGCCAGTTGATCCTGAAACCCACAGGTGCAGTTTGGTCCCTAAACCACCCAGGGACCCCATATTTGCACCAGACCTTAAGGTCGGCACCCAGGAGGGGCTTGAAAAATCTGATGGCTCTAGCTCAACCAGAAGTATAAACGCACATCACCGCTTCCTAAAATCTGCTCAATAAAAAAAGCTGCCCGGACCGGTGCAGTTCGGGCCCCTTAGCAGCTAGAGGTCTTAAATTTTGGATGAGCTTTCCCCTGCGGCCTTTGGAACTCAGCCCGGTTTTCAAATTTCTGCCAGTTACAGGTCCAAAGATGATGCCAGAGGCCAGTTGATCCTGAAACCCACAAAGGTGCAGTTTGGTCCCCGAACCACCCAGGGACCCCATATTTGAACCAAAGCTTAAGGTCGGCACCCAGGAGGTGCTTGAAAAATCTGGTGGCTCTAGCTCAACCAGACGTAAAAAAACACCTCTAACCTTTGTCTCAGCTGCTGACTGCACAGTGGCCTGTACTGAATGGACATGAAAAGGGCCACTGTCTGGGCCCCTTAGCAGCTAGAGGTCTGACATTTTGGATGAGCTCTCCCCTGCGGCCCTTGTGGCTCAGCCCGGTTTTCAAAGTTCTGCCAGTTACAGGTCCAAAGATGATGCCAGAGGCCAGTTGATCCTGAACCCACACAGGTGCAGTTCGGTCCCCGAACCACCCAGGGACCCCATATTCGCACAGAGCTTAAGCTCGGCACCCAGGAGGTGCATGACAAATCTGGTGGCTCTAGCTCAACCAGAAGTACAAAAGCATCGTAACTTTTTCCTAAAATCTGCTGATTGCAAATGGTACTGATGGCCTGGACGGGCATGTCTGGGCCCCTTAGCAGCTAGAGGTCTGACATTTTGGATGAGCTCTCCCCTGCGGCCCTTGGAGGCTCAGCCCGGTTTTCAAAGTTCTGCCAGTTACAGGTCCAAAGATGATGCCAGAGGCCAGTTGATCCTGAAACCCACACAGGTGCAGTTCGGTCCCCGAACCACCCAGGGACCCCATATTCGCAGCAGAGCTTAAGCCCGGCACCCAGGAGGTGCATGAAAATCTGGTGGCTCTACCTCAACCAGAAGTACCATAAAGAACCCTCTAAATTTGTCTCAGCTGCTGACTGCACGTGGGCCTGTACTGAATGGACATGAAAAGGGCACTTCCTGGGCCCCTTAGCAGCTAGAGGTCTGAAATTTTGGATGAGCTCTCCCCTGCGGCTTTTGGTGGCTCAGCCTGGTTTTCAAAGTTCTGCCAGTTACAGGTCCAAAGATGATGCCAGAGGCCAGTTGATCCTGAAACCCACACAGGTGCAGTTCGGTCCCCGAACCACCCAGGGACCCCATATTTGACCAGAGCTAGGTCGGCACCCAGGAGGTGCTTGAAAAA
>VCHM03000221.1:0-23484 GCA_006182925.3 Reinhardtius hippoglossoides
GTAGTTACATTAAAAGTAAAACACTTCAGGTGAAGGACAATAGTCAGTCAGTCAGTCTCTCTCTCTCTCTCTCTCTCTCTCTCTCTCTCTCTCTCTCTCTCTCTCTCTCTCTCTCTCTCTCTCTCTCTCTCTCTCTCATGGCGGAGTGTGCGTTGAGCTGAGAGCTGTGTGTGAGTGCAGAAGTTATAGTGAGTTTAATACAAACTTTACTGAGCTTGATCATTTAGGTTTATGTTTATTTGTTCGTCTTTAGTTGTCTAGTTGTTATTTTTCTGTTTAGATTAGTTTGCTGTGTGAGTGTGTGAGTGTGTGTGTGTGTGCGTGTGTGCTAACAGGCAGCATGCCTGTGGCTGTGGCAGCCGAGTTTGAAAGGCTGACTCGCCGGCATGCCATCAAGGTGATCCCCTTGGTGGCATGTAGTGTGGCAGAGGCCGCTGGCTGTGGGGGAGGTGGTCGGGTGTGACTCGGTCAAGTCGGCCACCCATCATGGAGCTATCGTCATGTTCTTGGACAATACGGCGAAGGTGAGCGAGGTGGTGGAGAAAGGAGTGGTGATCCACGACACCTTTAACCCTGTTCTCCGACTCATTAACCCAGCCACGAGGGTGATGATCTCCAACGCACCCCCTTTTATCAAGAACGAGACTCTGATGAAGGAACTGTCCCGATACGGTCAGATCGTGTCCCAGATCAAGATGGTGTCTCTTGGGAGTAAATCCCCCAAACTGAAACATGTGGTTTGTCACCGAAGGCAGGTGTTCATGGTCCTAAAAGACAACACCAGGGATCTGAACCTGTCCTTCTCTTTCAAAATAGAGGGTGTTAAACTATCATTATAGATAACGCTCTTATCAATGTGCTGACACAGCGAATGTGGAGTCTGTCGATACAGACAATGGAGTGCTATTCATTTGCTAATGTTCTATTGTTTTGCCACAGGCTACGGCCCATTGTAGCCTGTGTTATCTGGGATGTGAATACATGGTTGGTGAGACCAGTTCAAGATGCTTAGCTCATCATTGAGGGACGCTACAATTTAAATATAAACATAAACAGATAATGTAATGGTATAAGGAAACTAACAGAAACCACGAATCAGCTCATAAAATAGTTTTACACGATACAGTGTAGGGTGCATGGTGAAAGGCCCATTGTGGGGCCTTCACTATTCATTAATTCTTTTTTTGAGAGTTTCCCTATTTTTGGAGTGTGATAGTTTGATTTCGTTTTCTCAAATTAAGGATGGTTGATGATTGAACTTTGATTTATGAATGCTTTAGATTAACAAGGGATGTATTTGTCTACCATTACTCCACAATATCAGATCAATTTGGTTTAATTTATAGTATGCAATATGACAATAATGTTTTCAAAACAAGATGTTAGGGCGTTGCGATACATTTTAAGTAACAATTGGTATGTTCTGTTTTTTAATCAAGGAGGATCCAAGTGAAGCTACAGGAGTTTCAGCAACGTCAAAAACTGGGACCGAACAGTTTGTTTGGCTTGATGAGGAACAGGAAGGGCAGCCTCTCCCAAAAATAAGGAGACCTGGAGAGAAACAGAAGCCGGGTTTAGGCCACTACCACCATCCACATACATCGAGGAAGATGAGGGAGAGAAATTCTCCTACCATTAAAGAGGTACTTTTAAGTTACATACCACAAACACCATTTTATATAATATACTAAATAGAATTTTTTATTAAATCCCCAAAGTACGCTGGGTGAAATACAAGTTAATATCACACTGAAAGAATACCTCCGCTGATTAACGTTGATGTTACTGGAATTTAGTACATCAAATGCCTCCTAGAATGGTTGTTTTTTTGACCAAGCATGCTTCCCTGCTGTGATTGTTCAACTGGGAAAACAACTTTTTCCACAGGAAGGCAAGTAAATTTGATTGGAAGGAATCCAAATGTTTTTTGGGGAACAAAATGTATGCAGTAATGTCATTTAAGATTGCTTGTGCATTGAAATAATTGCTTTTTGTCTTTGAATTTCAGGGCGATACACTCAAAGACTTTTTCAGTGGACATTGCTGATCTAGTTGAAAGTGGGTACTGGCCAGCAACAGTCAATTTTAAAACCTTGTATGCAGTGAATTGGTTCACTAAATATGAGGATCTCAAGATTGCGGCTCTGGGAATGTCACGGCAAGCTTTTGTTAGCATGCCTGAACATCGCACAAAAGTCTTAGGTCGGTGAGTATAAAATGGAACTAATTACCCACCGCTTGCAATATGTTTCCCATATATTTACTATAATATAGTGTTGGATTTTTATGTCTTTTTCTAGCAGATTGTTGAGATATGTGGGGATACCATGCAGAATGCATTACTGGAATAGACCTATGCCAAATTTGAAGTTGAGAGGCTGTCTCAGGTGCAGCATTCAGTGCCCTGCGTGCACACCCTCCATGTTGGCTTTTGCAGTGGATGGGATCCGTAAACTATACGGCTTTAAGAGCCAACCAGGGTATTTAGAGTGCCATAAACAGTACATTTGTAAATATGTATATATTTTTATATGTTTGAGACTTGATTGATGTCCTTTGACTCTGTTTACACAAGGTCTACACAAAAAGGTTTGATTGTAAACTGATATTGGCACTAATTCATTTTATTCTCCTCTTCACAAGGACCAACCAATCAAAATGACTTGCAGAACGCCATTGAGGACTCTATTTGAGCATTAAGCAGCAAAGATTTCAGCTGTCAGGAATGAGGACCGTCAGAGTTAGGGTCAGGGGTTAGCCAATTAGAACCAGAGTAGGGGGCGGGCATTGTCATCATCGCGGGAATCCTGACACGCTCCACAACAGCTGAGGCTCCTGGACAGGTATGGGACTATTGAAAAGTATTAGGCATTTGTTAATAATTACCATGGAGCAGAGTTTATATTGGTTCCTAACGTTTCAGTTTGGTGTGAAACGTTAGGGCTCCATCTAATTGGCCAAATATATTGACATGCAGAGCGTGAATACATGGCACATTGAACACCATTTATCGCAGTCCAAGCAGTCTTTTGTGATATGTACATCACCCATGTTGATATCGCGATGACCGTAATTTTTTGAAATCTTGTACAGCGCTAGTGTCTATGATTTAAAACCCATAAGCATGATCTGTTTTTTTCCGTTCTGAAGCCAAATAAGGTTTGCTGCCATCTAGTGGTTATTTTTTCCCAACCAGCTGACTAGTTAATGAGTTTGAAGTCATCAACGTAATCATGTTATTTTTGCTGATGATAAAGCCAAGGGGAATCATGTCAAGTTAAAAGTGCACAGGAAGGAACCCTGTGGAACCCCAAACACTAATTGTGTTTGTTGGAGTGGAAGTCAACTGTTAATCGATTAGTTGTTGCAGCCCTAGATTGACACACCCAGTTTTTTAGCATTTCCATTAGGTTCCCATGATCTCCATGATGCATGTGCTAAATGCATAGCTCTGGTAGGAGCTCTGACAATTGATTATCAAATTGTGCAACAATGCTAATAGTAATATATATGAGGTCAGATTGAGAGTAAGTGTACTCTTGTTTTGCTCTTTCAGAAGCAACCATTCAATCACTGGAGAAGATAATTATTACCCAGTGAAGAAGGTACTGAAAAGCAAAAGGCTGAAGGTTTTATTTGTTGTAATTTGAGGTCAAAAAAATCTGTTGTAATATACAAAAAAATGTTTTACTACAGAGATACTAACTGGATTTACAATCACCACAACTTCAATCTGTAAAGTCATCTGACCATAGGTTTGCTTGTAATGATAAACATGTTTTAATGTGTTTCAGGGGAACGTGATGGAACTGGTGGAGCAGGAGCCCTGTTCCATGTGGTATGTAGAATGTCTCTTAATTGGATTTGATTGTCCCTAAAATTACTGCAATATTACAATTAAGAAATTAGTATTATATATCGTTAGTTTTTCTTATATAACATTATGCATTTCTTTACTTTTATGTAAATTGTTGTTGCTAATGTGGTGCTATTTATTTATTTGAAAAATATTTTTAAAAAGACAAGTATAAACTATTGTCTTGACAATTGACTATTACAATAATCAGGTAATTTACACTAATCATCTTACTGTGTGCATGTTAACATATTCAATGCGTATGGCATTTATAGCTTACTGTGTCTCGTTGCCCTTCTTCCTTGTCAAGTTTTGAATTCCATTCTAATGTAATGTTCTCGGTTAATTACAGTGGGAAGACATGGCGCTTGCAGTGTGTGCCAAAGGAGAACACCAGGAGTTGACATACACACAACATCAATATACACAAAACGCATACCCACAAATGTGACATAAAAGGTTCAATGTTAAGTGTTTATTTTTCAATAAGTTTTTGTTAATATTACTTATATATATATATATATATATATACACACATTTATATATATATACAAATACAAAGTTATAAGAAAAAAGTAAAGATAAAAAATGTATTAATGATATACGAAAAATAATCGTAATGTTCATCATCAGTCCATATCAAATTTATCAAATACACAATAGGCATATATACTGTAAAAATGTGCACTCGCCATACTAAGCCGTCCAAGATGACAGATCCGCTCACGCATGCGCAATCGGGCCCGCCTCGGTAGTGGCGGGGGATTCTTAGATCCTTCGAATTAGAGGTGTAATCTATCATCAAATATTAATATCAAATAATGTGAATAACATTCACGCTCACTGAACGACACAACGCACGGACGATGATTCAAACAGCACGGCATGGCAGCACGGCATGGCAGCGTTCACAGCAACCACCATAGCAACGATAAAAACGTTACATTACTACGATTTTTCTGGCGAGATCTGAAAAATATTTGTGATAACTAATAAAATATAGATCGTAAGCATGAACTGGCTGAAGATTGTGGAAGCAAAGAGCATATTTCTCGCTAGAAATGGTGTCAGAATGTATTTTAATGCCCAAACTATATTATAAAATGACATTTTTATCTGAAAATATAAGGAATGTCCGCCATGTTTTCGGTTTCGCAGACGGGATCTTGAGAGTCACGTGACGTGGGCACCGGCCAATGCAAAACAATGGGCAGAGAAAAACGTAGGTATCTCACAATCTGAGAGGCCAAATTGTGAGATACCTACGTTTTTCCAAGTGGACAAACGTAGGTGGTGTACGTTTTCTGATGAGACTGGGTTGTGATAAATCATGAGAAAAATACTGTTTGAACTGAGATGATGTTTCACCACTCGAGAAAAAATGAAACACAAAAACAGGTGTAATGTGGCGGCTGAAGTCACAAGAGGAGCGAGTCCAGGTGATAAATCATGAGAAAAATACACCAGTGGGCGAGAAGGGCCTCTGCTGCGAACACACACACACGTCATATGATATCCTCATATCAATGTGGTGCCTACACAGACCCTTTATGACTCAAACCTAAATGATATGACTGGTGTTATTTGATATTTTCTTGAGACATTCTGCTCATATTCAGTGATATGACTGTAAAAGGTTTTACTGATATTCAGAAACACTCTCCAGTCCTTTGCTGCAGCTCCTCTTTTGATTTGACTGATTTCGATCTCAGGTCCTGATCAGAAATGTAAGTCCAGTCCAGTGGATCTGGTTTTCCTCATCGACAGCTCCCGCAGCGTCAGGCCCCACGAGTTCGAGACCATGAGGAAGTTCATGATCGATTTCCTGGACAGGGTGCTGCTTCTTCTTCTTCTTCTTCTTCTTCTTCTTCTTCTTCTTCTTCTTCTTCTTCTTCTTCTTCTTCTTCTTGGTGGAAGTGTAGTGGTGAAGAGCGAAGGTGAAGGGAAGTGTGATCAAACTTTTGCAGTTATCTTACTGTGTGTTTATTGTATGATCATTGTGTTGTGGTGTTTGTGTAGTGTTTGTGTACGTTTAGTGTAGTGTTTGTGTACGTTTAGTGTAGTGTTTGTGTGTTTTCCGTGTCTCGTGGCGTGGATGGCGTCCCCAGGGACGCCGCCGATGTCCCTGAGACATGGCGTCAGGCTGGTGCCGCAGCTCAGCTCCACAGTGGAGCAGGTGCTGTTAGCCGTGGGGGAGCAGGTAGGGCACGGGAACATCTCCTACGCTTCCCGAATGAACAAGGCGCTGGTGATCTTCTTTAAGGATCCGGACTCAGTGACTGAACTTATTGAAAGCGGGGTAACAGTAGCGGATGAGTTCATTCAGGTTTCCCCGCTAGCGGTAGCTTCTACCCGGATCACCGTGTCTGGCGTCCCTCCGTTCATCCCCAATGAAGCTCTGGAGCGGGAGCTGAGGCGCTTCGGGAGGTTCGCGAGTGGGTTCCGCGCGGTAGGTCTGGGGTGTAGAGATCCGAAGCTGAAGCATGTCCAGTCGCTGCGGAGGCAGGTGTTTATGTTTCTGGAAGCTGAGTCTCAGACACTAGACGTGTCTTTCCGGGTTCGACATGAGGAGCAATTCTATATGGTGTATGCGAGCTCGGGAAGCATGAAGTGTTTTCAATGTGGAGAAGTGGGACATAAGAAAGTTACGTGCCCGCAGGGGAGACGGGCGGGGGGGGCAGCGGGGGCGGAAGGAGGGGAGGGCAGTGTCGGGGTGATTAAGCCTGTGTGGGGACGGGCGGCTGGTTCTGCTGCATCCTCTGGGGCGGCTGGTCCGGCGGCGACGGCGGAGGGTCCGGTGGCGGAGGGTGCGGCGGTGGTGGAGGGCCCAGCGGCAGAGGGTCCAGTGGCGGAGGGTCCGGTGGCGGAGGGTCCGGCTGCGGCGGGTCCGGCTGGGGCTGGTCCGGTGGTGGTGGTGGCGGTTCCGGATGATGGGGGTCCGGTGGTGGTGGTGGCGGTTCCGGATGATGGGGGTCGGGGGGCGCAGAGGTTTCCTCGGCTGGGCCTGGTTCAAAGGCCGAGTTGGGGGGGACTGAGGCTTTGGTAAGGATGGAGGAGAGGAATGATAAACGGGTAGCGATAGGAAAGGTGAGTTGTGACAATGGGGAGCAGGAGATGCAGTGTGGTCCTGCACAGCAGGAGGGGCCGGTACAAGCTGAAATATATACGGAAGTCAAGTCAGTGAGATGGATGTCGAGGAAGAGTATGAATCGGATAATGCTTCTGTAACGGACAGCGTCTCTTTAAGCAGTGATTTGTATTCGTTAAAAGAGTTAAATGAGTTTCTGGATGACTCCTTTGGAAGATCAGTGGAGGTAACTGATTACTTCCCTGATCTTAAAAAGTTCATCCAGACAGTGAGCACCCTTCAGAAGGTGGTAGGGACCGACCTCCTGGATGGGAAGAGAAGGTACAGGCTCAGGAAGCACGTGACTGCGGCACGGAAAGGTCTCCCATGTAACATAAGGTCTAAGAGAATGAAAAGTTGTAAATAAAATTTGAACATGATCATTCAACACTGGGTGTTTTCTATCTGTTATGTATACCTGTTTGTCTTTTTGCGCTGTATTTTTTATCCTCACATGGCATTAAGGGTAGCTTCACTTAATATAAATGGGGGTAGAAGTGCTCACAAAAGGTTTTTAGTTTCAGAACTTTTTAAAGAAAAGAAGCTGGATGTTCTCTTTTTGCAGGAGACTCACAGCGTGTGACAAACTGTCAGATCCACCCGGTTGGATTCACAGACCATCATTTAGTTTTAGTAGAGCTGCTTTTATCTCCCGATAGAAAGCCTGGATCCTTTTGGCATTTTAATGTTAAACTCTTAAATGATTTTAATTTCTGTGGGAATTTTAAACTGTTCTGGGCCAACTGGGGATCCAAGAAGGAGTCGTTTCCCTCCCTGAGTCAGTGGTGGGAGGTCGGCAAGGGTCAAATAAGGGTGTTCTGCCAACAGTACACTTCCTACTCGACAGAAAACATTAAAAGAGCAATGGAGCAGCTGGAGGCAGATATAAAGGAGCTGGAGAGTGTATCCATCAACACGGAGCAAATAAAAGTGAAGAGACAACAGCTGAACTCCTTTCTTCAGGAGAAGGCCAAAGGAGCTCTGGTCCGAGCTCGTTTCAAGCAAGTAAGAGACATAGACGCACCCACCACCTTCTTTTTTAACCTGGAGAGATCCGTGGCCCAGGGGAAGCAGATGGTGTGTCTCCGGCTGCCGGGTGGGATGCTAACATCAGAACCAGCCGAGATGAGGAGACATGCGGTGGAGTTCTATACCGACCTGTTTGGGGCAGAGGAATGCGATGGGGAAGCCGTTGCTGATTTACTGCAGGACCTCCCACAGCTGAGTCAAGGTGAGCTCCAACATCACTCTGGAGGAGCTGACCACTGCAGTGTCCCAGATGGCTGGAGGTAAGGCACCAGGTTTGGACGGATTACCGGCAGGTTTTAAAAAACATTTCTGGGATATTATGGGACAGGACCTGCTGGATGTATTGAGGGAGTCGTTTGGGAAAGGACTTCTTCCAGCCTCCTGCAGACGGGCTGTCATATCCCTTCTGCCAAAGAAAGGAGACTTAACCCTGCTGAAAAACTGGAGACCCGTCTCTCATTTATGTAGTGACTATAAGGTTTTATCTAAAGTTTTAGCAAATAGATTTAAGGTTTTTATGGAAAAGTTTATTGGTGCTGACCAATCGTATTGTGTACCAGGTAGGTCAATGCAGGACAATTTGTTTTTAATGAGAGACATTTGTGTACAGCATGTAAAATTAATATTGGCATTATTTCAATGGACCAAGAAAAAGCATTCGATCAGGTAGATCGGTCATTCCTGTTTGCAGCACTGCAGGCTTTTGGTGTCGGGGAGCACTTTCTGTCCTGGGTGAAGTTATTATATAATGAGACATGTTGTGTTGTGAAGGTGGGGGGGGGGCTGAGCAGACCTGTACCAGTGGAAAGAGGGATCAGGCAGGGATGCCCCATCTCAGGCCAGCTCTATAGCGTGGCCATTGAACCTCTCCTGTGTCGGCTCAGGGCTCGGCTGAAAGGCTTGCGTCTGCCTGGACTGCCTCACAGGTCCCCTATAGTAGTGTCAGCTTATGCTGATGACGTAAATGTCTTTGTCCAGGGTCAGGGGGACATACAGGAATTAGAGGGCAGTCTAACACTATATGGGAAGGCTACGACAGCAAAGGTGAACTGGGAAAAGAGTGGGGCTTGTGTGATTGGTCAGTGGGACACAGGGAGAATACCCCGTCTCCCTGGAAACCTGGCATGGGGAACAGGAGGGTTAAAAGTCCTCGGACTACACCTAGGCAGTAACAAAATAGAGAGGCAGAACTGGGAGGGAGTGCTGGGGAAGGTGCAAGCGAAGTTGTCTAAATGGAAATGGTTGCTACCCCAGCTGTCCTACAGGGGAAGAGCTCTGATAGTCAATAACCTGGTTGCAGCATCCCTGTGGCACAGACTCCAGGTGCTTACTCCTCCACCGGGACTCATGGAGCAACTGCAGAGGCTACTGGTGGACTTCTTCTGGTCAGGTCATCACTGGGTGCGGGCGTCCGTGCTGTACCTCCCTGTGGCAGAGGGGGGCCACGGTTTAACAGACATCATCTCCAGGACTGCTGCGTTTAGACTGCAGGCAGCCCAGAGGCTGCTGTACGGCTCCCCACGGTGTTGGTCGGCTGTGGCCCGCCTGCTGCTCTGGAGAGCGGGGGGCCTTGGTTATGATAAGCAGCTGTTCCTGGTGAACTATCCACAGCAAAAACTGACTGGACTCAGTTGCTACTATACCTCGGTGATAGATGCCTGGAGGACTCTGAATTTCACTAGGCCTCCTGACCCCACGCCTGGGATGTGGCTCTTTGAAGAGCCACTGTTCAACAATGGTTTCCTGGCCGACTCAGTACTGGCGTCAACTACGGTAAGGAACAAGTTTAGGGAGGCAGGTATTGTGAAGCGGGGCCACCTGACACGGACGTCACTTGAGAGGCTGGCGGAGGTGACGGGGATAAGATCCACCAGAGTGCTGCAGGGCCTCGTGGACGAGGTGTGGCAGTCACTTCCCCAGCCTCTTCGGACCTTCGCCCAGAGCCGAAGTCAGGCTGACCAGTGGGAAAGAATACAGGAGTACAGTTTTCCCATCCTGAAGGTGAGTCCTGCTGTGGGGGAGTGGAGAGAGGAGAGTGGCCAACTGCTAACCCTCAGGACTCCAGCACTGGGCACGTTCAACACCTTTGGAGGGAAACAGCTGTATTGCAGCTGTGTGAAGGTCCTGAACTACCGCTCTCTTACAGGAGTCAGGGAGTCAAGATGGACGGAGGTTTTTGGCTTGGACTCTTCCCCTAGTGGCAGTTGGCGGGTCCTGTATAAACCTCCTGTGGAGAAACGGATGGCAGACATCCAGTGGAGGATTATACATGGAGCTCTAGCTACAAACAGATACAGAGCTCACCTGGACCCAAGCACTGAGGGGGGGTGTCCGTTCTGCTCACTGCCAGAGACCCTGGAACACTTAGTAGTGTCCTGTCCCCGACTAGCGGGCACTTTTGAACAGCTGCGGGAGTGGGTGGGGGGTTTAGGAGAGGTTTTCTCTGTGCCCCTCTTTGTTTTTGGACCCAGGTACACGGCAAGAAAAAGGCACACTATGATTTTAATGAACTTTCTCTTTGCAAATGCAAAGATAGTGACGTGGATAAGTCGGAAAAACAAAATGGCGGGGGGAGGCTGGACTGATCCACTGCGCTGTCTGAGGGGTTTGGTGGCAGCTCGGCTGAAGATAGAACATGCGTATTTTACACTGACGGACAATTTGGAGGGTTTCAGGGCTGTGTGGGGTGTTGGACAGGTCCTGTGCTCACTGGGGGACAGACAGGCTCTGGTTTTACATTTTTAGCAGAACATATTTTAACTCTAGTGTTTGTGTATGATGTGTGTAGGTGCATGAAAGGAGTTATCTTTTTTGTTTTTTGTTTTCACATAGTTGAATAATTAGGTTTATTTGACAAATGTGTCATAATTAAAGTTATTCAAAAGTCTTCTTCTTCTTCTTCTTCTTCTTCTTCTTGACAGGTTACAAAAATACTTTTTCAGGGCTTCTGCAAGTTTCATTACGTTACATTTCTTAAAACTCTGTTACGTACGACAGATATGAAGGAATATCAGAGTCAGAATTACTTGCACTTCCCCGTAAATGAAGGTAAGGTTTCTGGACTTTTTAAGACGCTGTTTTCTTACAAAAGGGCCGTTTGATGTCAGAGAAATCTTCAAACCACTTAGTTTTTCTGTCATTTCTCTTTATTAACCCTCTTTTATTTTCCCTCTAACTCTGCAAATGTTTCAGTTTTAACTGTGATATTGATCAATTCGAGTGGACTGTCATACCGTCTGGACTCTCACCTCTGGTCTGCAGGTCCGCAGTGAGTTCTCCCTGAAGACGCACAGCAAACTGGACACTATGGTGAAAAACATCAATGACATCGTTCCCCTCGCTCAAGGCACCATGACGGGGCTCGCCATCAAACACGTGCTGAATGCAGCCTTCATCGCGGAGGAGGGAGACAGGCCGAAGGTACCGATCGTCTCCAGGATATGTTCTAACTCTGGATGGATGCTTATCTGACATCCAGGCAAAACCCGGTCACATAAAGTACAAATCTTAAGGGTTTTATCATAAACTTAATGATCCTTGTGTGAACAGTTCAAATCTTTTCATTTCAGCCAATGATTATTTTATTTCACGTCTTTATTTAACTGTGAATTTAACTCACTTCACCTCAGCTCTGACCCGGAGGTTTTCTTCCCCTCAGGTCCCCAACGTGGTCGTGATCGTGACAGATGGACGTCCTCAGGACCGCGTGGCAGAGGTGGCAGCGGAGGCCAGAGAGAAAGGCATCGAGATCTACGCTGTGGGCGTGGCCAGGGCCGACATGACATCACTGAGGGCCATGGCGTCCCCGCCGTTTGAGGACCACATCTTTCTGGTGGAGTCCTTCCACCTGATTCACCAGTTTGGACTCCAGTTCCAGGACAAGCTCTGTGGTAAGACTGCAGGGAAATGAAACAACATCACCATCGATTGAAAAGAACAAACCTTTTAAGTTTAATGTGAGTGTGATGTTCACTTTACTGGAGTAAAACCCTCAACCTTCAGTTTCAAATACCACATTAAAGCTCATAAAACACTTTGAACCTATGAGATGAGAAATTCCTGATAAATCCCTATTTTCACCTCAAGTACAAACATGAAGTTGGGGTTAGGGTTTATATTTCAGGGTCGACATATTATTTAACTCTGATCCTGGATCTGAGGTCATGGTCTCTGCTGCAGGTGTTGATCTGTGTCTGGAGTCAGATCACGGCTGTGAACACATCTGTGAGAGTTCACCAGGCTCCTACCACTGTGTGTGTCTGCCTGGATACACACTGAAGGCCGACGGGAAGACATGTGCAGGTGAGACACACACACACACACACACACACGTACACAAAATATAAATCAGTTTGATTTCTTTAAAAATATATAAACTAAACAAAATGTCCGTCAGACAAACTGAGGCTCAGGATTCTCTCTGAGTCTGAAGCTTCATGTGTTTGTTCCATGTTTCATCTGAACTTTGTCTGACACACGTACGTCCTGTCGTCATCACCAACGTGGGCGGAGTCTACCTATACTTGACTCTGATTGGTTTGTAGACGGACGTTTTATTAACGCACATTTAATGATAATTATCCTCTCGACGTGTGTGTGTGTGTGTGTTTGTGTTTTTCAGCCATAGATCTGTGCGCTGAGGGGAAACACAACTGTGAACAGATCTGCATCAGCTCCCCTGGTTCCTTCACCTGCGACTGCAACAAAGGATTCACACTGAACGACGACAAGAGGACCTGCTCAAGTTAGTTACACACACACACACACACACACACAAAGGCAGAAAGCACAGACACATGTAGACGCTGAAATACTTTATATTAGTATTATATTTATATTTTATAACATTAAAAATGGATAAAGACACAACATTTGAACTAGAATGTCAGTAGAGCCACAGACGATCCTATATATATCGGCCCAGCTCTTATAATCTGCATTATTCTACACACACACATTTTAACACCATCAATTTGTTGTTTCTTATTATCAAGACTCAAACTTCCTTAGAAATCGACCAAAATGTTGAAATATCTCACACATTTGAGGAAAGTGATAATTCCTGGATAGGCACCACGATGACGTGGTTTCTTCTGCACCAAGTTTGGAGCCACTCAGTTTAGTATTTTCCTGCCAACAAGCAAACAAATACACAATCATAACCGTCCTGTCGGAGGTAAATAACAGTGCTTGTCTATCAGCTGTCAAACTCACTGTGTTCACGTCATGTTCGTTCATGCTGAAACGGATTCTGATCTTCACAAGCTGCTGATTTCTCTGCTGCTTCATGAAGCTCAGTGAGAGTTTGTGCTATGTTCCTTCTCACAATAAAAGAATCGGCCAGACACGTTTACATCCGTCAAACGTTACCTGCTACCTATGAAATCCTGGAATATCTAACGTGCTGTTACATCCTCATAGACCTGTACAGACCTGCTCGGACTCCGACAACAAAAGGAGTTTTATTCAGTTACTTGTTGGGGGTGAGATCAGATGTGAGAGAAACAGGAGCATAGACACAAACACACACACTTGTTTTGCCGCTGTTCGCTCTGCTGCTTATGCCCTCGCTGCTTTCCTCCCCTGAGTGATCGACTTCTGTTCGTTTGGGAACCACAGTTGTGATCACGAGTGTGTGAGTGTGCTCAACGGCTATCACTGCCGCTGTAACTGTTACGTCCAGTCCTGCGTACTAGCTAACTTGGCCTGAGATTTATCGTTTATTCTTCTGTTCTGTGTGGTGATTGTTTACTCATCTCTCCTCTCGTTTCAGACTCATCACTCCCTGCCTTGTGTGTGCTCCACCTTGTTGATTGTCTGCTCCTCCCTGATTGTTTGCACCTGTTCCTCATCACCTAGTGTATTTAGTCTGTGTGTTCCTGTGTCGCGTTGCCAGTTCGTCTTTGTTTCCCCGTGTCTCAAGCGTCCCAGTGATTTCCATGACTATTACGTTTCTAGTGTTTTCGACCCCGGCCTGTGTAACGGACTCCGCTTTTGCTTCCTCCCTGTCGGTACCTCTGCCTGGTCAACTATTGTCTACCCGTGTACCGAACCTGGACTGGATCTTCACCGAACCCTGCTACTGCCTGACCCTTATTGGAATATTGTGTTTGTTACTGGACTGCCACTCCGTGAACCGAAACCATTCAGTAAAGTTTATTCTTTATCATCTCTGTCTCCGAGTCGAGCATTTGAGTCCAACATACCTCAGTACATTACAGTACGAACTGGCCATAAAGATGGATTCAGCCGACTCCGATTCCGTGCGCGCTGCCCTGCAGGCACAAGACAGTCGATTTCATCAGACGGCGGAACAATTTAACGTGGTTCGCCTCGAGATGCAAGCGATGTCGGAACGCCAGGAGAATGTTCACAGTCAGGTTGGTTTTCTGACTGATCGGTTCCAGCAGCTCATGGATCGTCTTGATGCCTTCACCGCTCCGAGTGCCGTTCTGGGGCCAGCTCCGGCTCCAGCTCCGGCTCCAGCTCCAGCTTCACTTCCCACTGCTGCTCCGCCTGCTTTCCCACCGCGTCTCTCCCGTCCCGAGAGATTTTCTGGGGATTCAGGAGACTGTCGGGCCTTTCTGGTCCAGTGTGGTCTCCACTTTGAATTAAATGCACCATCTTTCCAGACAGAACGCTCCAAAGTGGCCTACATAATATCATATCTCTCTGGCAGGGCAGAGAGATGGGCGACTGCCGAGTGGGCAAGAAACTCACACGTCTGCTCCTCGGTTCAGCTGTTTACAAATACACTGAGCAAGATCTTCAACACCACCAATCCAGGTCGAGAGGCAGCGAGAGCCCTGATGGGATTTCGCCAGGGCAATCGGCGTGTCTCTGATTATGCCATTGAATTTCGCACATTGGCGACCGAGAGTGGCTGGAATGAGGAAGCCTTGTTTGACGCGTTCCTGTATGGGTTAGCGGAGCCCATAAAGGATCAGTTAATCAATCGTGAATTGCCAGAAGATGTTGACTCTCTCATAGCACTGGTCGTCAAGATTGATAAACGTCTCCAGGATCGTGAGAGATCCAGGCCTGACTATTCTGCACCTTTCCAGGGGGGACAGTTGACTACAACGCAACAGTCCTGGCGAGCTCCGGCTCGGTTCACACCCGCGACCGTCGCACCAGCGCCCCCTGCGGGTACGGAGGAGCCAATGCAGCTGGGTCGAACCAAGCTCAGTCCAGAGGAGCGTCAACGTCGAGTCCGTGAGGGAAGATGCATCTATTGTGGGCAGATGGGCCACTACCTCTCAGGCTGTCCAGTGAAGGACCGGGCAACTTCAAGATGTACACTGGTGAGCCACACTACTGTTGCTTCTGTTCGACCTCTTATGCAAGCAGTGCTTATCACACCATCTCAGACTGTCATTTATCCTTTCTTAGTTGACTCCGGGGCTGACGAGAGCTTTATGGACTGGAGGTTAGCTAAGAAATTAAATTTAAAATTAATTCCTCTTCCCAAGCCATTAGAGGCTCACGCTCTAGATGGACGCTTACTGTGTAGAATAACTCACCGGACTGATCCGATTCAAATGACTATCTCCAAAGAACATACTGAATCTCTGAGTTTTCACCTTTTCAACTCTCCATCACACCCTCTCATTCTGGGGTTTCCATGGCTCTCCAAACATAACCCCCACATGAACTGGGTCACAGGGGAAGTAACAGGTTGGGACAGGAAATGTTCTGTCACCTGCATTCGAGCCGTTTCTATCTCCAAAGTATCCCACGCCTCTGAGGTATCATCTCCCAGTTGTCTTGAACTTCCTGTTTCTCGTTCTGCTGTCACCTCGCCTCGCACAGCTTCGTTGGACTCCGATTTCCCAGACCTCTCCAGAGTGCCTCCATGGTACCTAGACCTCAAGGAAGTCTTCAACAAGACTCGGGCTACCTCTCTACCGCCTCATTGACCTTATGATTGTGCCATTGACCTGCTACCAGGTAGTTCACCCCCTAGGGGGCGCCTCTATTCTTTATCTTCCCCGGAGGTTAAGACTATGACCGAATATATTGACTCTTCCCTGGCGGCGGGACTTATTCGGCCGTCCTCCTCTCCTGCCGGAGCTGGGTTCTTCTTTGTCGCCAAGAAAGATAAAACGCTCCGCCCCTGTATTGATTATCGGGGATTGAATGAGATAACCATCAAGAATCGGTATCCTCTTCCCCTCATTTCCTCTGCGTTTGAGCTACTAAGGAACGCTAAGATCTTCACCAAGCTGGACCTGAGGAACGCCTATCACTTGGTGAGGATAAGAGAAGGGGATGAGTGGAAGACGGCCTTCAATACCCCCAGTGGTCACTATGAGTACCTCGTGATGCCATTCGGTTTATCTAATGCGCCAGCAGTATTTCAGGCGTTGGTTAACGACGTACTCCCCGACATGTTAAATAAATATGTCTTTGTTTATTTGGATGATATCCTCATCTTCTCCCCAGATGAGGACACTCATGTCCAGCATGTTCACCAGGTTCTACAGCGTCTTCTCACCCACCAACTCTTTGTGAAGGCAGAGAAGTGCGAATTTCATGTGTCCTCCGTCACTTTCCGAGGGTTCATCGTCTCTCAAGACACATCCAGATGGATCCGGCAAAGGTTAGCGCTGTGACTGAGTGGTCTACTCCTACTTCTCGCAAACATCTCCAACGCTTTCTGGGTTTTGCTAATTTTTACAGACGTTTCATTAGAAACTTCAGCACTATTGCTTCCCCACTGCATAAACTGACCTCCTCCAACATGAAGTTTCAGTGGTCACTACCGGCTGAGAGATCTTTTCAAAGATTGAAGGAGACATTTACTACTGCCCCGGTCCTCACACTCCCGGACCCTAGCCTTCAGTTCATGGTTGAGGTGGATGCCTCTGACATAGGAGTTTGGGCGATCCTCTCTCAAAGATCACAAGTGGACCAGAAACTCCATCCCTGCGCCTTTCTCTCTCGGAAACTCTCTCCCGCTGAGCGAAATTACGATGTGGGGAATAGGGAGTTGCTGGCTATTAAAGTGGCTCTGGAGGAGTGGCGTCATTGGTTGGAGGGAGCAGAGCAGCCGTTCTTGGTCTGGACTGATCACAAGAACCTTGAGTACATCCGGTCCGCCAAACGACTCAATTCCAGACAGGCCAGGTGGGCTTTGTTTTTTAATCGATTCAATTTCTCCTTGTCATATCGCCCTGGTTCCAAGAATGCTAAAGCAGATGCACTGTCTCGTCTGTTTGACCCTGGTTCTGCCCCGAGGTTCCCCTCTAATATCTTGCCTCCATCCTGTGTGGTAGGGGCCGTTACCTGGGGAATTGAACAAAAGGTCAGACAGGCAAATATTAATTGTCAGGTGCCGGACGGCTGTCCCCCGAACCGGTTGTTTGTGTCTGTCCCACTTCGTTCCCAGGTCATCCATTGGGCTCATACCTCCCGGGTTTCTTGTCACCCTGGGATACGGCGGACTCTCTTTGTGGTCAGACAACGCTTCTGGTGGCCATCCATGGAGGGAGAGGTCAGGGAATACGTGACTGCCTGTGCCGTGTGTGCTCAGAACAAGAGCTTGCGACGTCCACCCTCCGGTCTTCTGCAGCCACTTCCTGTGCCCCATCGCCCCTGGTCTGACATCTCTCTGGACTTTGTTACCGGGTTGCCTCCCTCGAAAGGTAACACCACTATTTTAACAGTTGTTGATCGATTCTCTAAGATGGTTCATTTCATTCCCATGCCCAAGCTGCCTTCTGCCAAAGGAACTGCGGAGGCTGTCCTGTTGCATGTTTTTCGCATCCATGGGTTCCCGAAGGATGTGGTGTCAGACCGGGGTCCACAGTTTATTTCCCAGTTCTGGAAGGCGTTCTGTTCCCTCCTCGGCGCCACAGTCAGTCTCTCCTCCGGATACCATCCCCAGTCCAACGGCCAGGCGGAGCGGATGAACCAGGAACTGGAGACCGGACTGCGATGCCTTGTCTCCCAAAACCCGACTACCTGGAGTAATCATCTCATCTGGGTAGAGTATGCACACAATACTCTACCCAGTTCATCTACCGGTCTGTCTCCATTTCAGTGTGCCTATGGCTACCAACCACCACTGTTTCCCGACCTAGAGAAGGAAGTCAACGTTCCCTCCGCCCAGAGATTCATCCATCAGTGCCGGCGGGTCTGGAGTGGGGTCCGGGAAGTCCTCCTAAGAAGCTCAGTCCGTGCGAGAAAGATGGCGGACCGACGACGGACCCCTGCACCAACGTACCAACCGGGCAATAGAGTTTGGCTGTCCACCCGTGACATTCCCCTACGTGTGGAGTCCCGCAAGTTGGCCCCCCGGTTTATTGGTCCGTTTCCCATCTCCAGGATCATCAACCCCGCTGCAGTGCGACTCAAGCTTCCCAGGTCAATGAGGGTGCATCCCACCTTCCACGTGTCCCGAATCAAGCCTACATTGGAGAGCCCTTTGGTCCCTCCCACCAAGCCCCCTCCTCCCCCCAGGATCGTCGATGGAGGTCCGGTGTACACGGTAAAACGTCTCTTGGCAGTTCGCCACCGCGGTCGCGGTCGCCAATACTTGGTAGACTGGAAGGGGTACGGTCCTGAGGAGAGGGCGTGGGTGTCAACGAAGAACATTGTTGACCCGGCCCTCATTCAAGACTTTAACCGCCTTCATCCTGACCAGCCTGGGACGTCCGGTGCCGTCCCTAGGGGGGGGGGGTACTGTTACGTCCAGTCCTGCGTACTAGCTAACTTGGCCTGAGATTTATCGTTTATTCTTCTGTTCTGTGTGGTGATTGTTTACTCATCTCTCCTCTCGTTTCAGACTCATCACTCCCTGCCTTGTGTGTGCTCCACCTTGTTGATTGTCTGCTCCTCCCTGATTGTTTGCACCTGTTCCTCATCACCTAGTGTATTTAGTCTGTGTGTTCCTGTGTCGCGTTGCCAGTTCGTCTTTGTTTCCCCGTGTCTCAAGCGTCCCAGCGATTTCCATGACTATTACGTTTCTAGTGTTTTCGACCCCGGCCTGTGTAACGGACTCCGCTTTTGCTTCCTCCCTGTCGGTACCTCTGCCTGGTCAACTATTGCCTACCCGTGTACCGAACCTGGACTGGATCTTCACCGAACCCTGCTACTGCCTGACCCTTATTGGAATATTGTGTTTGTTACTGGACTGCCACTCCGTGAACCGAAACCATTCAGTAAAGTTTATTCTTTATCATCTCTGTCTCCGAGTCGAGCATTTGAGTCCAACATACCTCAGTACATTACAGTAACGAGGGCTACAGGCTGCTGGACGACGGCAAGACCTGCCAGGGTAAGTAGAGCAAGCACGAGACCCGAAATCACAGATCGCTAATGAAGGCAGGTGAAGACACAACGGTATCATGGAGATGAGGATCAGATCTGAATATGTAAACTCTACCAAACACAACCACTAAGGCTGAAATCTGTGGAACGTGATACCAGCTCATTTAAAGATCTAATGCCGATGTAATGTAGGAAGATCTACCTGCTCAGTTCTATGCTCGCTGAAAGTTTGTGGGAATGTGATTAGAAAGTGTTTCCACTTCCTCCCTCTGTACAAAAATTAAAGATACTCAGATACAGGCACTCGACCAATCAGGAAACCAAACTGATCAGAAACACTCAACAAACATCAGTGTGATAAGAACGACCTGAAATGACAGAAAACATCTTTACAAACATTTGACGTCTACTCTGATGTTTTTAGTTTGGTCCATGTCCCATCTGCGAACATGGAGGAGGAGGCATTTATGAACAATACTTCAGCCAGACACCAGGAGGCGATCCAGATGTTTTGGCTTCATTTCTGGGAGCTATCTTCTTTACAAAGTCATTGGCTGTTAACTGGCACGTGATGGTGGCCACACCGTTTCTCAAACGTCAGTCACTGTGTGCACAGGAAACTCGCAGCAGTGCACGAGGTTCAACACAGCAGTGTTGTTCCAAATCAAACATGGTCGTTGTGCATTCACAGGAAATGACCCTCGTGACATGTAACCACGGCGGTTCACTGCCTGCTTTTCTCACTTCACTTGAAAATGAACGTTTGACTTTGTTGTGTGTCGTCTTCGCCACCAGTTTACGACTCAATCTGCCATTTTCACCAATTCAAGAACATGTTGGTGATCTCTCTTCCTCCTGCTACGCACATCAAGAGCATGTCCACAGCCTCACTCTCACATGTCTGCGTCCTGTCCCCACAAACACGCATGTTGTGTGCATGAGAACACATGCAGCCAACATGTTTGTACACATTCATGATGCCTCAGCCTCAGCTCCACAGCAACAGCTGCAGTTTAACATCTTACTGACAGAAAACTGAGAAATGAGGACGATTTACAACCTTTGGAAATGAAGCCGTACGAACCTTCAAAGCAGCAGCAACACAACATGTAATCGTGTCGTCCATTTAACACAAATACCACAGCACCACTGTGTAAAGCATTCTGAAGAATGGATTGTTACATTCCTGCTGGATAGGCTGTTTGAAAACATCTGGTTTACATCTTACATTTTAATAAAATGGATCATTCAGAGGTTATGAATGAGACGCACGAGAGATTGAACAGTTAATCATTTAACAGATATTGTTCAGGTTTTAATATTCGACCTTCATCATTTCTTTTTCAGTCTTATTTAGAAAACTTTAATCTAAAAACCAAAATATTATTTTTGGGTCAAAACGGGAGCAATGTTTAAAAAAACTAAAAATAAATTGTCACTAGAAAAAGAGAGAAATTTATAATATAGGAAAAACTTCCACTCCACAACTTCCTGTTGGTAGGGGGCGCTCACGAGGTAGGTACGACTTACAGAGATGCAGCTGCAAAGGCAACATGTCTGGGCTAATAAAAAGTTCTGCCAACGGTTGTGGATATAAGTGTAGAAACAATAGACAGAGTTCTGTTCGATTAGATCAAAGTGTAAAATGGACAATGTCTTCAAAACACACACACACACACACACACACACACACACACACACACACACACACACACACACACCTAGCAATATATGATGAGTCAGTATTCAGGTCAGTCGGCATGAAAACACTGATCATACCCAGTAGGACGTCACACATCAGCACCTGGTTAACATCTGCTGCATGTGCTGATGTCAGGACTTTATATAAGTTATAGATGACACATGGGATTATTGTGTTTTCGTGTTGTGTTCATGTTGTGTGTATTTTAAAGGAACATTTTCACATTCGGGAAACTTTCTTAGAGAGACAGAAAACAAGAACAATGCAGTTTAAACTTTGTGCCTTAAAACAGCTGTGATCAATATTTTTTATTTTATTTTAATATGTTAAGTGACAATGTGTCTCTGTGATGAACTGAATCTGCTGCTCCACTCAGCTTAATGAAGCTCTACACTGAGTTTCAACTCTGCTCTACACTGAGTTTCCACTCTGCTCTGCACTGAGTTTCCACTCTGCTCTACATTGAGTTTCCACTCTGCTCTACACAGAGTTTCCGCTCTGCTCTACACTGAGTTTCCACTGAGTTTCCACTCTGCTCTATTTAAAACGCAAATTTAAAACTTGACGAGTGTATAAAAAACCACGTCAGTAAATGAAGTGTCTCACCTTTAAACTACTAAATCATCTGAAGAAACTGAAAAGTTGAGAACGTTAATTTCTTTTCAACAGGAAGAAACATATGTTGGCTCTTCACCTCAGGATCAGGGCATCAGCCTGAAAGATACAGATTTGAGTGAATTCATTATAAATATTACAGTTATTAAATAATATTGCAGTAATGAACTAAAATGAACATTAAGTGTACTCGTTTAATAATTTTCACTGTGTTCTCTTTGTCTTTTACGCTTTTGCCTTAAAAACAAGATGATTGAGAATTAATAATTTATTATAATATATAATATATAAACAAGGTCAATGGCTAAATGACACACACACACACATTTACACACACAATGAGTTAAAGTGAGTGTGTGTGTCATTTAGCCATTGACCTGTGCGCTGAGGGGAAACACGACTGTGAACAAATCTGTGTCAGCGCACCGGGCGTCTTCAGCTGTGACTGCAGAGTAGGACACACACTCAACGAGGACAAGAAGAGCTGCACACGTCAGTCAGGCCCTCACACGCATGCACACGCGTCTACACACCGACCAACAAACATATACTCGGTCCATCTATCACATAACACACTCTTACCCCTGTATCCTTCTTCTCAAGTGGAAGAGAAGTGATGTTGTGCTCAGCTGTTAAATGACTCAGTGACTTTCTGTTTTAACTTCTACAAAACAGATAAACTAAAGTGCAGCCGAGTCTCTGGTCATCAGATTAGTTTTTCTTTTTGTTTGTTCTAGTGAATTAACTTTAAAATAAATTCAATATATTTATTTATTATGTGTTTGTGTGTGTGTGTGTGTGTGTGTGTGTGTGTGTGTGTGTGTGTGTGTGTGTGTGTGTGTGTGTGTGTGTGTGTGTGTGTGTGTGTGTGTGTGTGTGTGTGTGTCATTTAGCCATTGACCTGTGTACTGAGGGGAAACACGACTGTGAACAGATCTGCATTAGTGCACCCGGCACCTTCACCTGCGACTGCAACAAAGGATTCAAACTCAACAAGGACAAGAAGACCTGCACGAGTCAGTGAACAACAGACTCACACACACCAAGCTTCCTGTTGTTGCCTTCAATTCTTTACTTTGAACTTGTAACTGTGTTTTGAAAGGAGCTGTATGAATTATTATGATCATCTTTGGGGGGGGGGGGGCACTCGCTGACATGATGCAATGTTTTCTTAACCCTCAAACAGCTGATTATGTTGTGAGGACCAGTCAAACTGTCTTATAGTGAAACTGTCCCCCACAAAGACACAAGTACACACACAATTATTTGAAAAGATGTTTTTAGATCTTTTGAAAATATAAAACATAAATAAACAAGATTCTTTTAATCCTGCAGCCGTGTTGTCGGAGTTTAACACTGATAAAACAAGCATAATAATAACAGTACAAATCCCTGCACATTAACACAATACTCATGAATGTGTACATAGTGTGTGTCTGTGCAGGTGTAACTTTGTGTTATCGAACTGTGTGTCTGCAGACATGGACCTGTGCAGCACCGTGGAGCACGGCTGTGAGCACCAGTGTGTCAGCACTCCTGGATCTTACTACTGTGTCTGTCCAGAGGCGCAGCTGCTGCAGAAGGACGGCAAGAGCTGCGGCAGTGAGTCCACTCCCTCTTCATCACCTTGCAGCATGTGAGAGTGTGAGGAGTCTGTCCGAGCCCGGGACAGCTCCGTCTCAGACAGGGGGGGGGGTCCTGTGGGTCCTGCGGGTCCTGCAGGACCATGAAGGGCAGTGAAGCCTGCCTGTGACCCAGTGACTTCCTGTGGAGATTCGTGGCAGCTCCTGCTGGAGTCGCCTGGAAGACGACAGCCGTTAGCAGGCCAACTATAATATAAACAAGGTCTTTATAAACAGCCTCTGCATAAACATTTTCTTT
>VCHM03000222.1:0-2500 GCA_006182925.3 Reinhardtius hippoglossoides
CCACCCCAGAACGAGAAAGCTATAAATCGTCAATCCTTTCGTGTCCGGGCCGGGGGGAGGTTTCCCGTGTTGAGTCAAATTAACCCAGCTCCCTCCCGGGTTTTGTCCCTCCGTCATTTCCTTTAATTTTTCGTTTTGCAACCATACCCCCCCCCGGAAAACCCCAAAACTTTGGTTTTTCCCGGACGCTGCCCGGGCGCCCGGGGAAAACGCCCCCGGGATCGCTATTTGGCATCGTTACTCAACTACGACGGTATCAATCGTTTCGAACTCCCCCTTTTCGTTCTGATTAAGGAAAATCTTGGCAAATCCCTTTCGTTTTCTTCCGCTTGCGCCCTTTCCAAAGAATTCACCTCTAGCGGCACAATACAATGCCCCCGGCCGTCCCTCTTATCTGCCCCCATTCAGAGAAAAAAACCCCACAAAATAAACCGGAGTCCTATTCCATTTTTCCCCTATTTGCGTATCAGGCGCCCGGGCCTGCTTTTGAACACTCTAATTTTTTCAAAGTAAACGCTTCTGACCCCGCGGACCCTCAGCAAAGGCTTTAGGGCGCCGAGGGCAGGGTTTGGGACAGACGGTAGCTCGCCTCGCGGCGGACCGTCACTCGTCCCGAGGTCCAACTACGAGCTTTTTACTGCAGCAACTTTAAATACGCTATTGGAGCTGGAATTCCCCGCGCTGCTGGCACCAGATTTGCCCTCCATGGTCCTCTTAAATTTTTAAATTTGTACTCATTCCATTACAGGGCCTCGAAGAGTCCGTTTTGTTATTTTTCGTCACTACCTCCCCCGAGTCGGAGTGGGTATTTGCGCGCCTGCTGCCTTCCTTGGATGTGTAGCCGTTTCTCAGGCTCCCTCTCCGAATCGAACCCTGATTCCCCGTTACCCTGGTCACCATGGTAGGCACAAAAAGTACCATCGAAAGTTGATAGGGCAGACATTCGAATGAGACGTCGCCGCCACAGGGCCAGCGATCAGCTCGAGGTTATCTAGAGTCACCAAAGCGGCGGGCAACCCCGTGAGGAGCAACCCCGCATGGGTTTTGGGTCTGATAATGCACGCGTCCCCGGAGGTCACGCCCGTTGGCATGTATTAGCTCTGGAATTGCCACAGTTATCCAATTAACGTGAGAGCGATCAAAGGAACCATAACTGATTTAATGAGCCATTCGCAGTTTCACTGTACCGCCGTGTGTACTTAGACTTGCATGGCTTAATCTTTGAGACAGCACTATGCTACTGCAGATCAACCAGGTAGCCCTCTCTGCGCTGAGACACCACAGTGAACCCACTTGATCGCGCTCTGGGTCAGTGCGGGGGAGCCACCCTGTCACCACGAAGGTAACAAGGGCAAGGCCACGAGGAGGACAAAAGCAGTCAACAGAGACTGCTCTGTTGCGCTGTGGAAGTGTAGGTTATGGGAACGGTGTTCTCCGGACCACGCCGCTGGAGGTTCTGAGTGTGGAGTTTGGGCCCCGGAAGAGCCTCAAGACCCATGTGCGCATCCCTCCTGGACGACGGGCCCGGTCGTAGGGCTGCTGGGGGAAACGGAGCTCTCGGTCTCGCGACTGGTGGTTAAGGGCGCATGATAGTGGGGGGGTTTGGACGCCCACATCCCCTCCCTACACCGGCCCGTTATGGAGCCCGCTGGTCTGCAGGAACCACCCGCCCAAACACCGGACAACCGGCTGGCGAGGGCCTGCATGCGGCTGTATGTGCCATTCGTTCACCTGGGTCTTTATTTTTTTTTTTTCTCCAGTGCACTAAGTGTTGTCGAAAACCGGGTTTCTGTATCGTGCGGAATGTTCTGTCAAGGGGTGAAACCTCTGACATCGCAACGATGAGCATGACTATTTTCTCGATCCTCTCTTTTTCCCTGTTTGAATCAAATTGGCCTTTTTCATGAAATTAGACAGTGTCCAACATCAGTTGGTATAATTTCATGACATTAGGCAGGGGTGGGCATTATTTTAACCCTTTTCATGAAAAAAAAAATTTTTTTTTTTTTTTCTCCCATTGCACTGAGTCAGGTATTCTGTCAGGGGGGTGAAACCTCTGACATCGCAACGATGAGCATGACTATTTTCTCGATCCTCTTTTTTCCCCTGTTTTTGATCACATTGGCCTTTTTTTTATGAAATTGACAGTGTCCAACATTCACTTGTTATATTTCATGACATTAGGCAGGTGTGGGCATTATTTTTAACCCTTTTCTCATCATTTTGGATTTTTTTTTTTTTCTCCCATTGCACTGAGTCCAGTCGAAAACCAGTTTCTGTAATCGTGCGGAATTATTTCGTCAAGGGGGTGAAACCTCTGACATCGCAACGATGATCATGACTATTTTTTCTCGATCCTCTCTTTTCCCTGTTTTTGATCAAATTGGCCTTTTTCATGAAATTAGACAGTTTCCAACATTCAGTTGGGATATTTCATGACATTAGCAGGGGGGGGGCAGGGGGGGGGCATTATTTTTACCCGTTTTCATGATTTTTTGGA
>VCHM03000223.1:0-23400 GCA_006182925.3 Reinhardtius hippoglossoides
GGAAACTTGTTTTCACTCAAGACCTTCTGGGAGACTTGGTGAGAAACCAGAGTCAGCATTTTTGGACCGAATGTAAGTGGTTTGGGGGATGTATTGCTTAGACAGGCTTCAAAGCCAATCACAGTAGTCGGGGCAGGAGGTAATAAAGACGTGTATAATTTGGGTTGGCAGATGGGGGCGGGTTGGGAATGTTGCATATTGGGATCTGACATGCGGAAAGCAAAGAGAGGCCTACCGTGAAGGTGGTGACTGTGACCGAGAGGCCCTCTGCTGCTCTCGAACAGAGGTCCATGCTGACTCTGGTTCTCTTCATAACGCACAAGTCTTTCGCCTTTTACTAAAGACTTCCGTGGAGAGGAACAAACATGAGTTGAATATATTTTTGGCAGGCTTTGCTGTATGGCTGAGCCTTTTGAAATTGTGAAAAGTCAAAGAGCTGTCTAGGTCAGAAATCAAGCGTCCACAGAGGAGAGCTTGGGCGGAGGTGATAAGCAGCAGCCATTGTTATGCACACCTACGAACGGGGTACCACAACAAGTGAGATTTTTTGCCAAGAGCTTGGCGTGGACATCCAACCACTTGGGGCTTATCGCTTCTTCGGCCTTTTGGCTAAGATCAAGTGTAGTACTGTTCTTATCAGTTTAATATCTGATATGTCCCTCTATACGAGGACTACATATTAAGCAGATTTTTGGCATGAGGGGCAAAATTTGGAGCTTGCTCCTTTCTCTCCACGCATCGACCTAGCATTGCAGTGCCGCTGGGAACGGTGCACTCTGTTCTTACCTTGTAGAAAACCAAACAATTGTCGAGTTTCAAAAGTGAATTCTACACTGGGTCAATGAAACTGAGGTAATGGCCTGCCAGAGTTTGAGAAGCGTGTGAAACCGCTCTGATGACTCACTGCTTTGTGACGTGACCATGCACGGCTCTGCACGGGGTCACAATGAGCTTGAACTGGATTCCAAATTGAGTTAGAAGCGTTTTGTCAAGAATGGAAACTTGTTTTCACTCAAGACCTTCTGGGAGACTTGGTGAGAAACCAGAGTCAGCATTTTGGACCGAATGTAAGTGGTTTGGGGATGTATTGCTTAGACAGGCTTCAAAGCCAATCACAGTAGTCGGGGCAGGAGGTAATAAAGACGTGTATAATTTGGGTTGGCAGATGGGGGCGGGTTGGGAATGTTGCATATTGGGATCTGACATGCGGAAAGCAAAGAGAGGCCTACCGTGAAGGTGGTGACTGTGACCGAGAGGCTCCTCTGCTGCTCTCGAACAGAGGTCCATGCTGACTCTGGTTTCTCTTCATAACGCACAAGTCTTTTCGCCTTTTACTAAAGACTTCCGTGGAGAGGAACAAACATGAGTTGAATATATTTTTGGCAGGCTTTGCTGTATGGCTGAGCCTTTTGAAATTGTGAAAAGTCAAAGAGCTGTCTAGGTCAGAAATCGAAGCGTCCACAGAGGAGAGCTTGGGCGGAGGTGATAAGCAGCAGCCATTGTTATGCACACCTACGAACGGGGTACCACAACAAGTGAGATTTGTGCCAAGAGCTTGGCGTGGACATCCAACACTTGGGGCTTATCGCTTCTCGGCCTTTTGGCTAAGATCAAGTGTAGTATCTGTTTTTATCAGTTTAATATCTGATATGTCCTCTATACGAGGACTACATATTAAGCAGATTTTTGGCATGAGGGGCAGAAATTTGGAGCTTGCTCCTTTCTCTCCACGCATCGACCTAGCATTGCAGTGCCGCTGGGAACGGTGCACTCTGTTCTTACCTTGTAGAAAACCAAACAATTGTCGAGTTTCAAAAGTGAATTCTACACTGGGTCAATGAAACTGAGGTAATGGCCTGCCAGAGTTTGAGAAGCGTGTGAAACCGCTCTGATGACTCACTGCTTTGTGACGTGACCATGCACGGCTCTGCACGGGGTCACAATGAGCTTGAACTGGATTCCAAATTGAGTTAGAAGCGTTTGTCAAGAATGGAAACTTGTTTTCACTCAAGACCTTCTGGGAGACTTGGTGAGAAACCAGAGTCAGCATTTTGGACCGAATGTAAGTGGTTTGGGGATGTATTGCTTAGACAGGCTTCAAAGCCAATCACAGTAGTCGGGGCAGGAGGTAATAAAGACGTGTATAATTTGGGTTGGCAGATGGGGCGGGTTGGGAATGTTGCATATTGGGATCTGACATGCGGAAAGCAAAGAGAGGCCTACCGTGAAGGTGGTGACTGTGACCGAGAGGCTCCTCTGCTGCTCTCGAACAGAGTCCATGCTGACTCTGGTTTCTCTTCATAACGCACAAGTCTTTCGCCTTTTACTAAGACTTCCGTGGAGAGGAACAAACATGAGTTGAATATATTTTGGCAGGGTTTGCTGTATGGCTGAGCCTTTTGAAATTGTGAAAAGTCAAAGAGCTGTCTAGGTCAGAAATGAAGCGTCCACAGAGGAGAGCTTGGGCGGAGGTGTAAGCAGCAGCCATTGTTATGCACACCTACGAACGGGGTACCACAACAAGTGAGATTTGTGCCAAGAGCTTGGCGTGGACATCCAACACTTGGGGCTATTCGCTTCTCGGCCTTTTGGCTAAGATCAAGTGTAGTATCTGTTCTTATCAGTTTAATATCTGATATGTCCTCTATACGAGGACTACATATTAAGCAGATTTTTGGCATGAGGGGCAGAAATTTGGAGCTTGCTCCTTTCTCTCCACGCATCGACCTAGCATTGCAGTGCCGCTGGGAACGGTGCACTCTGTTCTTACCTTGTAGAAAACCAAACAATTGTCGAGTTTCAAAAGTGAATTCTACACTGGGTCAATGAAACTGAGGTAATGGCCTGCCAGAGTTTGAGAAGCGTGTGAAACCGCTCTGATGACTCACTGCTTTGTGACGTGACCATGCACGGCTCTGCACGGGTCACAATGAGCTTGAACTGGATTCCAAATTGAGTTAGAAGCGTTTGTCAAGAATGGAAACTTGTTTTCACTCAAGACCTTCTGGGAGACTTGGTGAGAAACCAGAGTCAGCATTTTGGACCGAAGTAAGTGGTTTGGGGATGTATTGCTTAGACAGGCTTCAAAGCCAATCACAGTAGTCGGGGCAGGAGGTAATAAAGACGTGTATAATTTGGGTTGGCAGATGGGGGCGGGTTGGGAATGTTGCATATTGGGATCTGACATGCGGAAAGCAAAGAGAGGCCTACCGTGAAGGTGGTGACTGTGACCGAGAGGCTCCTCTGCTGCTCTCGAACAGAGGTCCATGCTGACTCTGGTTTCTCTTCATAACGCACAAGTCTTTCGCCTTTTACTAAAGACTTCCGTGGAGAGGAACAAACATGAGTTGAATATATTTTTGGCAGGCTTTGCTGTATGGCTGAGCCTTTTGAAATTGTGAAAAGTCAAAGAGCTGTCTAGGTCAGAAATCAAGCGTCCACAGAGGAGAGCTTGGGCGGAGGTGTAAGCAGCAGCCATTGTTATGCACACCTACGAACGGGTACCACAACAAGTGAGATTTGTGCCAAGAGCTTGGCGTGGACATCCAACACTTGGGGCTTATCGCTTTCTCGGCCTTTGGCTAAGATCAAGTGTAGTATCTGTTCTTATCAGTTTAATATCTGATATGTCCTCTATACGAGGACTACATATTAAGCAGATTTTTGGCATGAGGGCAGAAATTTGGAGCTTGCTCCTTTCTCTCCACGCATCGACCTAGCATTGCAGTGCCGCTGGGAACGGTGCACTCTGTTCTTACCTTGTAGAAAACCAAACAATTGTCGAGTTTCAAAAGTGAATTCTACACTGGGTCAATGAAACTGAGGTAATGGCCTGCCAGAGTTTGAGAAGCGTGTGAAACCGCTCTGATGACTCACTGCTTTGTGACGTGACCATGCACGGCTCTGCACGGGGTCACAATGAGCTTGAACTGGATTCCAAATTGAGTTAGAAGCGTTTGTCAAGAATGGAAACTTGTTTTTCACTCAAGACCTTCTGGGAGACTTGGTGAGAAACCAGAGTCAGCATTTTGGACCGAATGTAAGTGGTTTGGGGATGTATTGCTTAGACAGGCTTCAAAGCCATCACAGTAGTCGGGGCAGGAGGTAATAAAGACGTGTATAATTTGGGTTGGCAGATGGGGCGGGTTGGGAATGTTGCATATTGGGATCTGACATGCGGAAAGCAAAGAGAGGCCTACCGTGAAGGTGGTGACTGTGACCGAGAGGCTCCTCTGCTGCTCTCGAACAGAGGTCCATGCTGACTCTGGTTTCTCTTCATAACGCACAAGTCTTTCGCCTTTTACTAAGACTTCCGTGGAGAGGAACAAACATGAGTTGAATATATTTTTGGCAGGCTTTGCTGTATGTGCTGAGCCTTTTGAAATTGTGAAAAGTCAAAGAGCTGTCTAGGTCAGAAATGAGCGTCCACAGAGGAGAGCTTGGGCGGAGGGGGTAAGCAGCAGCCATTGTTATGCACACCTACGAACGGGGTACCACAACAAGTGAGATTTGTGCCAAGACTTGGCGTGGACATCCAACACTTGGGGCTTATCGCTTCTCGGCCTTTTGGCTAAGATCAAGTGTAGTATCTGTTCTTATCAGTTTAATATCTGATATGTCCTCTATACGAGGACTACATATTAAGCAGATTTTTGGCATGAGGGGCAGAAATTTGGAGCTTGCTCCTTTCTCTCCACGCATCGACCTAGCATTGCAGTGCCGCTGGGAACGGTGCACTCTGTTCTTACCTTGTAGAAAACCAAACAATTGTCGAGTTTCAAAAGTGAATTCTACACTGGGTCAATGAAACTGAGGTAATGGCCTGCCAGAGTTTGAGAAGCGTGTGAAACCGCTCTGATGACTCACTGCTTTGTGACGTGACCATGCACGGCTCTGCACGGGGTCACAATGAGCTTGAACTGGATTCCAAATTGAGTTAGAAGCGTTTGTCAAGAATGGAAACTTGTTTTCACTCAAGACCTTCTGGGAGACTTGGTGAGAAACCAGAGTCAGCATTTTGGACCGAATGTAAGTGGTTTGGGGATGTATTGCTTAGACAGGCTTCAAAGCCAATCACAGTAGTCGGGGCAGGAGGTAATAAAGACGTGTATAATTTGGGTTGGCAGATGGGGGCGGGTTGGGAATGTTGCATATTGGGATCTGACATGCGGAAAGCAAAGAGAGGCCTACCGTGAAGGTGGTGACTGTGACCGAGAGGCTCCTCTGCTGCTCTCGAACAGAGGTCCATGCTGACTCTGGTTTCTCTTCATAACGCACAAGTCTTTCGCCTTTTACTAAAGACTTCCGTGGAGAGGAACAAACATGAGTTGAATATATTTTTGGCAGGCTTTGCTGTATGGCTGAGCCTTTTGAAATTGTGAAAAGTCAAGAGCTGTCTAGGTCAGAAATCGAAGCGTCCACAGAGGAGAGCTTGGGCGGAGGTGATAAGCAGCAGCCATTGTTATGCACACCTACGAACGGGGTACCACAACAAGTGAGATTTGTGCCAAGAGCTTGGCGTGGACATCCAACACTTGGGGCTTATCGCTTCTCGGCCTTTTGGCTAAGATCAAGTGTAGTATCTGTTCTTATCAGTTTAATATCTGATATGTCCTCTATACGAGGACTACATATTAAGCAGATTTTTGGCATGAGGGGCAGAAATTTGGAGCTTGCTCCTTTCTCTCCACGCATCGACCTAGCATTGCAGTGCCGCTGGGAACGGTGCACTCTGTTCTTACCTTGTAGAAAACCAAACAATTGTCGAGTTTCAAAAGTGAATTCTACACTGGGTCAATGAAACTGAGGTAATGGCCTGCCAGAGTTTGAGAAGCGTGTGAAACCGCTCTGATGACTCACTGCTTTGTGACGTGACCATGCACGGCTCTGCACGGGGTCACAATGAGCTTGAACTGGATTCCAAATTGAGTTAGAAGCGTTTGTCAAGAATGGAAACTTGTTTTCACTCAAGACCTTCTGGGAGACTTGGTGAGAAACCAGAGTCAGCATTTTGGACCGAATGTAAGTGGTTTGGGGATGTATTGCTTAGACAGGCTTCAAAGCCAATCACAGTAGTCGGGGCAGGAGGTAATAAAGACGTGTATAATTTGGGTTGGCAGATGGGGGCGGGTTGGGAATGTTGCATATTGGGATCTGACATGCGGAAAGCAAAGAGAGGCCTACCGTGAAGGTGGTGACTGTGACCGAGAGGCTCCTCTGCTGCTCTCGAACAGAGGTCCATGCTGACTCTGGTTTCTCTTCATAACGCACAAGTCTTTCGCCTTTTACTAAAGACTTCCGTGGAGAGGAACAAACATGAGTTGAATATATTTTTGGCAGGCTTTGCTGTATGGCTGAGCCTTTTGAAATTGTGAAAAGTCAAAGAGCTGTCTAGGTCAGAAATCAAGCGTCCACAGAGGAGAGCTTGGGCGGAGGTGGTAAGCAGCAGCCATTGTTATGCACACCTACGAACGGGGTACCACAACAAGTGAGATTTGTGCCAAGAGCTTGGCGTGGACATCCAACACTTGGGGCTTATCGCTTCCTCGGCCTTTTGGCTAAGATCAAGTGTAGTATCTGTTCTTATCAGTTTTAATATCTGATATGTCCTCTATACGAGGACTACATATTAAGCAGATTTTTGGCATGAGGGGCAGAAATTTGGAGCTTGCTCCTTTCTCTCCACGCATCGACCTAGCATTGCAGTGCCGCTGGGAACGGTGCACTCTGTTCTTACCTTGTAGAAAACCAAACAATTGTCGAGTTTCAAAAGTGAATTCTACACTGGGTCAATGAAACTGAGGTAATGGCCTGCCAGAGTTTGAGAAGCGTGTGAAACCGCTCTGATGACTCACTGCTTTGTGACGTGACCATGCACGGCTCTGCACGGGGTCACAATGAGCTTGAACTGGATTCCAAATTGAGTTAGAAGCGTTTGTCAAGAATGGAAACTTGTTTTCACTCAAGACCTTCTGGGAGACTTGGTGAGAAACCAGAGTCAGCATTTTGGACCGAATGTAAGTGGTTTGGGGATGTATTGCTTAGACAGGCTTCAAAGCCAATCACAGTAGTCGGGGCAGGAGGTAATAAAGACGTGTATAATTTGGGTTGGCAGATGGGGGCGGGTTGGGAATGTTGCATATTGGGATCTGACATGCGGAAAGCAAAGAGAGGCCTACCGTGAAGGTGGTGACTGTGACCGAGAGGCTCCTCTGCTGCTCTCGAACAGAGGTCCATGCTGACTCTGGTTTCTCTTCATAACGCACAAGTCTTTCGCCTTTTACTAAGACTTCCGTGGAGAGGAACAAACATGAGTTGAATATATTTTTGGCAGGCTTTGCTGTATGGCTGAGCCTTTTGAAATTGTGAAAAGTCAAAGAGCTGTCTAGGTCAGAAATAAGCGTCCACAGAGGAGAGCTTGGGCGGAGGTGATAAGCAGCAGCCATTGTTATGCACACCTACGAACGGGGTACCACAACAAGTGAGATTTGTGCCAAGAGCTTGGCGTGGACATCCAACCTTGAGGCTTATCGCTTCTCGGCCTTTTGGCTAAGATCAAGTGTAGTATCTGTTCTTATCAGTTTAATATCTGATATGTCCTCTATACGAGGACTACATATTAAGCAGATTTTTTGGCATGATGGGCAGAAATTTGGAGCTTGCTCCTTTCTCTCCCACGCATCGACCTAGCATTGCAGTGCCGCTGGGAACGGTGCACTCTGTTCTTACCTTGTAGAAAACCAAACAATTGTCGAGTTTCAAAGTGAATTCTACACTGGGTCAATGAAACTGAGGTAATGGCCTGCCAGAGTTTGAGAAGCGTGTGAAACCGCTCTGATGACTCACTGCTTTGTGACGTGACCATGCACGGCTCTGCACGGGTCACAATGAGCTTGAACTGGATTCCAAATTGAGTTTAGAAGCGTTTGTCAAGAATGGAAACTTGTTTTCACTCAAGACCTTCTGGGAGACTTGGTGAGAAACCAGAGTCAGCATTTTGGACCGAATGTAAGTGGTTTGGGGATGTATTGCTTAGACAGCTTCAAAGCCAATCACAGTAGTCGGGGCAGGAGGTAATAAAGACGTGTATAATTTGGGTTGGCAGATGGGGGCGGGTTGGGAATGTTGCATATTGGGATCTGACATGCGGAAAGCAAAGAGAGGCCTACCGTGAAGGTGGTGACTGTGACCGAGAGGCTCCTCTGCTGCTCTCGAACAGAGGTCCATGCTGACTCTGGTTTCTCTTCATAACGCACAAGTCTTTCGCCTTTTACTAAAGACTTCCGTGGAGAGGAACAAACATGAGTTGAATATATTTTTGGCAGGCTTTGCTGTATGGCTGAGCCTTTTGAAATTGTGAAAAGTCAAAGAGCTGTCTAGGTCAGAAATCAAGCGTCCACAGAGGAGAGCTTGGGCGGAGGTGTAAGCAGCAGCCATTGTTATGCACACCTACGAACGGGGTACCACAACAAGTGAGATTTGTGCCAAGAGCTTGGCGTGGACATCCAACACTTGGGGCTTATCGCTTCTCGGCCTTTTGGCTAAGATCAAGTGTAGTATCTGTTCTTATCAGTTTAATATCTGATATGTCCTCTATACGAGGACTACATATTAAGCAGATTTTTGGCATGAGGGGCAGAAATTTGGAGCTTGCTCCTTTCTCTCCACGCATCGACCTAGCATTGCAGTGCCGCTGGGAACGGTGCACTCTGTTCTTACCTTGTAGAAAACCAAACAATTGTCGAGTTTCAAAAGTGAATTCTACACTGGGTCAATGAAACTGAGGTAATGGCCTGCCAGAGTTTGAGAAGCGTGTGAAACCGCTCTGATGACTCACTGCTTTGTGACGTGACCATGCACGGCTCTGCACGGGTCACAATGAGCTTGAACTGGATTCCAAATTGAGTTAGAAGCGTTTGTCAAGAATGGAAACTTGTTTTCACTCAAGACCTTCTGGGAGACTTGGTGAGAAACCAGAGTCAGCATTTTGGACCGAATGTAAGTGGTTTGGGGATGTATTGCTTAGACAGGCTTCAAAGCCAATCACAGTAGTCGGGGCAGGAGGTAATAAAGACGTGTATAATTTGGGTTGGCAGATGGGGGCGGTTGGGAATGTTGCATATTGGGATCTGACATGCGGAAAGCAAAGAGAGGCCTACCGTGAAGGTGGTGACTGTGACCGAGAGGCTCCTCTGCTGCTCTCGAACAGAGGTCCATGCTGACTCTGGTTTTCTCTTCATAACGCACAAGTCTTTCGCCTTTTACTAAAGACTTCCGTGGAGAGGAACAAACATGAGTTGAATATATTTTTGGCAGGCTTTGCTGTATGGCTGAGCCTTTTGAAATTGTGAAAAGTCAAAGAGCTGTCTAGGTCAGAAATCAAGCGTCCACAGAGGAGAGCTTGGGCGGAGGTGATAAGCAGCAGCCATTGTTATGCACACCTACGAACGGGGTACCACAACAAGTGAGATTTGTGCCAAGAGCTTGGCGTGGACATCCAACACTTGGGGCTTATCGCTTCTCGGCCTTTTGGCTAAGATCAAGTGTAGTATCTGTTCTTATCAGTTTAATATCTGATATGTCCTCTATACGAGGACTACATATTAAGCAGATTTTTGGCATGAGGGGCAGAAATTTGGAGCTTGCTCCTTTCTCTCCACGCATCGACCTAGCATTGCAGTGCCGCTGGGAACGGTGCACTCTGTTCTTACCTTGTAGAAAACCAAACAATTGTCGAGTTTCAAAAGTGAATTCTACACTGGGTCAATGAAACTGAGGTAATGGCCTGCCAGAGTTTGAGAAGCGTGTGAAACCGCTCTGATGACTCACTGCTTTGTGACGTGACCATGCACGCCCTGCACGGGGTCACAATGAGCTTGAACTGGATTCCAAATTGAGTTAGAAGCGTTTGTTCAAGAATGGAAACTTGTTTTCACTCAAGACCTTCTGGGAGACTTGGTGAGAAACCAGAGTCAGCATTTTGGACCGAATGTAAGTGGTTTGGGGATGTATTGCTTAGACAGGCTTCAAAGCCAATCACAGTAGTCGGGGCAGGAGGTAATAAGACGTGTATAATTTGGGTTGGCAGATGGGGGCGGGTTGGGAATGTTGCATATTTGGATCTGACATGCGGAAAGCAAAGAGAGGCCTACCGTGAAGGTGGTGACTGTGACCGAGAGGCTCCTCTGCTGCTCTCGAACAGAGGTCCATGCTGACTCTGGTTTCTCTTCATAACGCACAAGTCTTTCGCCTTTTACTAAAGACTTCCGTGGAGAGGAACAAACATGAGTTGAATATATTTTTGGCAGCTTTGCTGTATGGCTGAGCCTTTGAAATTGTGAAAAGTCAAAGAGCTGTCTAGGTCAGAAATAAGCGTCCACAGAGGAGAGCTTGGCGGAGGTGTAAGCAGCAGCCATTGTTATGCACACCTACGAACGGGGTACCACAACAAGTGAGATTTGTGCCAAGAGCTTGGCGTGGACATCCAACCTTGGGGCTTATCGCTTCTCGGCCTTTTGGCTAAGATCAAGTGTATATCTGTTCTTATCAGTTTAATATCTGATATGTCCTCTATACGAGGACTACATATTAAGCAGATTTTTGGCATGAGGGGCAGAAATTTGGAGCTTGCTCCTTTCTCTCCACGCATCGCCTAGCATTGCAGTGCCGCTGGGACGGTGCACTCTGTTCTTACCTTGTAGAAAACCAAACAATTGTCGAGTTTCAAAGTGAATTCTACACTGGGTCAATGAAACTGAGGTAATGGCCTGCCAGAGTTTGAGAAGCGTGTGAAACCGCTCTGATGACTCACTGCTTTGTGACGTGACCATGCACGGCTCTGCACGGGTCACAATGAGCTTGAACTGGATTCCAAATTGAGTTGAAGCGTTTGTCAAGAATGGAAACTTTTTTCACTCAAGACCTTCTGGAGACTTGGTGAGAAACCAAGTCAGCATTTGGACCGAGTAAGTGGTTTGGGGATGTATTGCTTAGACAGGCTTCAAAGCCAATCACAGTAGTCGGGCAGGAGGTATAAAGACGTGTATAATTTGGTTGGCAGATGGGGGCGGGTTGGGAATGTTGCATATTGGGATCTGACATGCGGAAAGCAAAGAGAGGCCTACCGTGAAGGTGGTGACTGTGACCGAGAGGCTCCTCTGCTGCTCTCGAACAGAGGTCCATGCTGACTCTGGTTTCTCTTCATAACGCACAAGTCTTTCGCCTTTTACTAAAGACTTCCGTGGAGAGGAACAAACATGAGTTGAATATATTTTTGGCAGGCTTTGCTGTATGGCTGAGCCTTTTGAAATTGTGAAAAGTCAAAGAGCTGTCTAGGTCAGAAATAAGCGTCCACAGAGGAGCTTGGGCGGAGGTGATAAGCAGCAGCCATTGTTATGCACACCTACGAACGGGTACCACAACAAGTGAGATTTGTGCCAAGAGCTTGGCGTGGACATCCAACACTTGGGGCTTATCGCTTCTCGGCCTTTTGGCTAAGATCAAGTGTAGTATCTGTTCTTATCAGTTTAATATCTGATATGTCCTCTATACGAGGACTACATATTAAGCAGATTTTTGGATGAGGGGCAGAAATTTGGAGCTTGCTCCTTTCTCTCCACGCATCGACCTAGCATTGCAGTGCCGCTGGGAACGGTGCACTCTGTTCTTACCTTGTAGAAACCAAACAATTGTCGAGTTTCAAAAGTGAATTCTACACTGGTCAATGAAACTGAGGTAATGGCCTGCCAGAGTTTGAGAAGCGTGTGAAACCGCTCTGATGACTCACTGCTTTGTGACGTGACCATGCACGGCTCTGCACGGGGTCACAATGAGCTTGAACTGGATTCCAAATTGAGTTAGAAGCGTTTGTCAAGAATGGAAACTTGTTTTCACTCAAGACCTTCTGGGAGACTTGGTGAGAAACCAGAGTCAGCATTTTGGACCGAATGTAAGTGGTTTGGGGATGTATTGCTTAGACAGGCTTCAAAGCCAATCACAGTAGTCGGGCAGGAGGTAATAAGACGTGTATAATTTGGGTTGGCAGATGGGGCGGGTTGGGAATGTTGCATATTGGGATCTGACATGCGGAAAGCAAAGAGAGGCCTACCGTGAAGGTGGTGACTGTGACCGAGAGGCTCCTCTGCTGCTCTCGAACAGAGGTCCATGCTGACTCTGGTTTCTCTTCATAACGCACAAGTCTTTCGCCTTTTACTAAAGACTTCCGTGGAGAGGAACAAACATGAGTTGAATATATTTTTGGCAGGCTTTGCTGTATGGCTGAGCCTTTTGAAATTGTGAAAAGTCAAGAGCTGTCTAGGTCAGAAATCAAGCGTCCACAGAGAGAGCTTGGGCGGAGGTGATAAGCAGCAGCCATTGTTATGCACACCTACGAACGGGTACCACAACAAGTGAGATTTGTGCCAAGAGCTTGGCGTGGACATCCAACACTTGGGCTTATCGCTTCTCGGCCTTTTGGCTAAGATCAAGTGTAGTATCTGTTCTTATCAGTTTAATATCTGATATGTCCTCTATACGAGGACTACATATTAAGCAGATTTTTTGGCATGAGGGCAGAAATTTGGAGCTTGCTCCTTTCTCTCCACGCATCGACCTAGCATTGCAGTGCCGCTGGGAACGGTGCACTCTGTTCTTACCTTGTAGAAAACCAAACAATTGTCGAGTTTCAAAAGTGAATTCTACACTGGGTCAATGAAACTGAGGTAATGGCCTGCCAGAGTTTGAGAAGCGTGTGAAACCGCTCTGATGACTCACTGCTTTGTGACGTGACCATGCACGGCTCTGCACGGGGTCACATGAGCTTGAACTGGATTCCAAATTGAGTTAGAAGCGTTTGTCAAGAATGGAAACTTGTTTCACTCAAGACCTTCTGGGAGACTTGGTGAGAACCAGAGTCAGCATTTTGGACCGAATGTAAGTGGTTTGGGGATGTATGCTTAGACAGGCTTCAAGCCAATCACAGTAGTCGGGGCAGGAGGTAATAAAGACGTGTATAATTTGGGTTGGCAGATGGGGGCGGGTTGGGAATGTTGCATATTGGGATCTGACATGCGGAAAGCAAGAGAGGCCTACCGTGAAGGTGGTGACTGTGACCGAGAGGCTCCTCTGCTGCTCTCGAACAGAGGTCCATGCTGACTCTGGTTTCTCTTCATAACGCACAAGTCTTTCGCCTTTTACTAAAGACTTCCGTGGAGAGGAACAAACATGAGTTGAATATATTTTTGGCAGGCTTTGCTGTATGGCTGAGCCTTTTGAAATTGTGAAAAGTCAAAGAGCTGTCTAGGTCAGAAATGAAGCGTCCACAGAGGAGAGCTTGGGCGGAGGTGTAAGCAGCAGCCATTGTTATGCACACCTACGAACGGGTACCACACAAGTGAGATTTGTGCCAAGAGCTTGGCGTGGACATCCAACCTTGAGGCTTATCGCTTCTCGGCCTTTTGGCTAAGATCAAGTGTAGTATCTGTTCTTATCAGTTTAATATCTGATATGTCCTCTATACGAGGACTACATATTAAGCAGATTTTTGGCATGAGGGGCAGAATTTGGAGCTTGCTCCTTTCTCTCCACGCATCGACCTAGCATTGCAGTGCCGCTGGGAACGGTGCACTCTGTTCTTACCTTGTAGAAAACCAAACAATTGTCGAGTTTCAAAAGTGAATTCTACACTGGGTCAATGAAACTGAGGTAATGGCCTGCCAGAGTTTGAGAAGCGTGTGAAACCGCTCTGATGACTCACTGCTTTGTGACGTGACATGCACGGCTCTGCACGGGGTCACAATGAGCTTGAACTGGATTCCAAATTGAGTTAGAAGCGTTTGTCAAGAATGGAAACTTGTTTTCACTCAAGACCTTCTGGGAGACTTGGTGAGAAACCAGAGTCAGCATTTTGGACCGAATGTAAGTGGTTTGGGGATGTATTGCTTAGACAGGCTTCAAAGCCAATCACAGTAGTCGGGGCAGGAGGTAATAAAGACGTGTATAATTTGGGTTGGCAGATGGGGGGGTTGGGAATGTTGCATATTGGGATCTGACATGCGGAAAGCAAAGAGAGGCTACCGTGAAGGTGGTGACTGTGACCGAGAGGCTCCTCTGCTGCTCTCGAACAGAGGTCCATGCTGACTCTGGTTTTCTCTTCATAACGCACAAGTCTTTCGCCTTTTACTAAAGACTTCCGTGGAGAGGAAACAACATGAGTTGAATATATTTTTGGCAGGCTTTGCTGTATGGCTGAGCCTTTTGAAATTGTGAAAAGTCAAAGAGCTGTCTAGGTCAAAATGAGCGTCCACAAGGAGAGCTTGGGCGGAGGTGGTAAGCAGCAGCCATTGTTATGCACACCTACGAACGGGTACCACAACAAGTGAGATTTGTGCCAAGAGCTTGGCGTGGACATCCAACCTTGGGCTTATCGCTTCTCGGCCTTTTGGCTAAGATCAAGTGTAGTATCTGTTCTTATCAGTTTAATGCCAGAGTTTGAGAAGCGTGTGAAACCGCTCTGATGACTCACTGCTTTGTGACGTGACCATGCACGGCTCTGCACGGGGTCACAATGAGCTTGAACTGGATTCCAAATTGAGTTAGAAGCGTTTTGTCAAGAATGGAAACTTGTTTTCACTCAAGACCTTCTGGGAGACTTGGTGAGAAACCAGAGTCAGCATTTTGGACCGAATGTAAGTGGTTTGGGGATGTATTGCTTAGACAGGCTTCAAAGCCAATCACAGTAGTCGGGGCAGGAGGTAATAAAGACGTGTATAATTTGGGTTGGCAGATGGGGGCGGGTTGGGAATGTTGCATATTGGGATCTGACATGCGGAAAGCAAAGAGAGGCCTACCGTGAAGGTGGTGACTGTGACCGAGAGGCTCCTCTGCTGCTCTCGAACAGAGGTCCATGCTGACTCTGGTTTTCTCTTCATAACGCACAAGTCTTTCGCCTTTTACTAAGACTTCCGTGGAGAGGAACAACATGAGTTTGAATATATTTTTGGCAGGCTTTGCTGTATGGCTGAGCCTTTTGAAATTGTGAAAAGTCAAAGAGCTGTCTAGGTCAGAAATCAAGCGTCCACAGAGGAGAGCTTGGGCGGAGGTGATAAGCAGCAGCCATTGTTATGCACACCTACGAACGGGGTACCACAACAAGTGAGATTTGTGCCAAGAGCTTGGCGTGGACATCCAACACTTGGGCTTATCGTCTTCTCGGCCTTTTGGCTAAGATCAAGTGTAGTATCTGTTCTTATCAGTTTTAATATCTGATATGTCCTCTATACGAGGACTACATATTAAGCAGATTTTTGGCATGAGGGGCAGAAATTTGGAGCTTGCTCCTTTTCTCTCCACGCATCGACCTAGCATTGCAGTGCCGCTGGGAACGGTGCACTCTTGTTCTTACCTTGTAGAAAACCAAACAATTGTCGAGTTTCAAAAGTGAATTCTACACTGGGTCAATGAAACTGAGGTAATGGCCTGCCAGAGTTTGAGAAGCGTGTGAAACCGCTCTGATGACTCACTGCTTTGTGACGTGACCATGCACGGCTCTGCACGGGGTCACAATGAGCTTGAACTGGATTCCAAATTGAGTTAGAAGCGTTTTGTCAAGAATGGAAACTTGTTTTCACTCAAGACCTTCTGGGAGACTTGGTGAGAAACCAGAGTCAGCATTTTGGACCGAATGTAAGTGGTTTTGGGGATGTATTGCTTAGACAGGCTTCAAAGCCAATCACAGTAGTCGGGGCAGGAGGTAATAAAGACGTGTATAATTTGGGTTGGCAGATGGGGGCGGTTGGGAATGTTGCATATTGGGATCTGACATGCGGAAAGCAAAGAGAGGCCTACCGTGAAGGTGGTGACTGTGACCGAGAGGCTCCTCTGCTGCTCTCGAACAGAGGTCCATGCTGACTCTGGTTTCTCTTCATAACGCACAAGTCTTTCGCCTTTTACTAAAGACTTCCGTGGAGAGGACAAACATGAGTTGAATATATTTTTGGCAGGCTTTGCTGTATGGCTGAGCCTTTTGAAATTGTGAAAAGTCAAAGAGCTGTCTAGGTCAGAAATGAAGCGTCCACAGAGGAGAGCTGGGCGGAGGTGGTAAGCAGCAGCCATTGTTATGCACACCTACGAACGGGTACCACAACAAGTGAGATTTGTGCCAAGAGCTTGGCGTGGACATCCAACACTTGGGCTTATCGCTTCTCGGCCTTTTGGCTAAGATCAAGTGTAGTATCTGTTCTTATCAGTTTAATATCTGATATGTCCTCTATACGAGGACTACATATTAAGCAGATTTTTGGCATGAGGGGCAGAAATTTGGAGCTTGCTCCTTTCTCTCCACGCATCGACCTAGCATTGCAGTGCCGCTGGGAACGGTGCACTCTGTTCTTACCTTGTAGAAAACCAAACAATTGTCGAGTTTCAAAAGTGAATTCTACACTGGGTCAATGAAACTGAGGTAATGGCCTGCCAGAGTTTGAGAAGCGTGTGAAACCGCTCTGATGACTCACTGCTTTGTGACGTGACCATGCACGGCTCTGCACGGGGTCACAATGAGCTTGAACTGGATTCCAAATTGAGTTAGAAGCGTTTGTCAAGAATGGAAACTTGTTTTCACTCAAGACCTTCTGGGAGACTTGGTGAAAACCAGAGTCAGCATTTTGGACCGAATGTAAGTGGTTTGGGGATGTATTGCTTAGACAGGCTTCAAAGCCAATCACAGTAGTCGGGGCAGGAGGTATAAAGACGTGTATAATTTGGGTTGGCAGATGGGGGCGGGTTGGGAATGTTGCATATTGGGATCTGACATGCGGAAAGCAAAGAGAGCCTACCGTGAAGGTGGTGACTGTGACCGAGAGGCTCCTCTGCTGCTCTCGAACAGAGGTCCATGCTGACTCTGGTTTCTCTTCATAACGCACAAGTCTTTCGCCTTTTACTAAAGACTTCCGTGGAGAGGAACAAACATGAGTTGAATATATTTTTGGCAGGCTTTGCTGTATGGCTGAGCCTTTTGAAATTGTGAAAAGTCAAAGAGCTGTCTAGGTCAGAAATAAGCGTCCACAGAGGAGAGCTTGGGCGGAGGTGGTAAGCAGCAGCCATTGTTATGCACACCTACGAACGGGGTACCACAACAAGTGAGATTTGTGCCAAGAGCTTGGCGTGGACATCCAACCTTGGGCTTATCGCTTCTCGGCCTTTTGGCTAAGATCAAGTGTAGTATCTGTTCTTATCAGTTTAATATCTGATATGTCCTCTATACGAGGACTACATATTAAGCAGATTTTTGGCATGAGGGGCAGAAATTTGGAGCTTGCTCCTTTCTCTCCACGCATCGACCTAGCATTGCAGTGCCGCTGGGAACGGTGCACTCTGTTCTTACCTTGTAGAAAACCAAACAATTGTCGAGTTTCAAAAGTGAATTCTACACTGGGTCAATGAAACTGAGGTAATGGCCTGCCAGAGTTTGAGAAGCGTGTGAAACCGCTCTGATGACTCACTGCTTTGTGACGTGACCATGCACGGCTCTGCACGGGGTCACAATGAGCTTGAACTGGATTCCAAATTGAGTTAGAAGCGTTTGTCAAGAATGGAAACTTGTTTTCACTCAAGACCTTCTGGGAGACTTGGTGAGAAACCAGAGTCAGCATTTTGGACCGAATGTAAGTGGTTTGGGGATGTATTGCTTAGACAGGCTTCAAAGCCAATCACAGTAGTCGGGGCAGGAGGTAATAAAGACGTGTATAATTTGGGTTGGCAGATGGGGGCGGGTTGGGAATGTTGCATATTGGGATCTGACATGCGGAAAGCAAAGAGAGGCCTACCGTGAAGGTGGTGACTGTGACCGAGAGGCTCCTCTGCTGCTCTCGAACAGAGGTCCATGCTGACTCTGGTTTCTCTTCATAACGCACAAGTCTTTCGCCTTTTACTAAAGACTTCCGTGGAGAGGAACAACATGAGTTGAATATATTTTTGGCAGGCTTTGCTGTATGGCTGAGCCTTTTGAAATTGTGAAAAGTCAAAGAGCTGTCTAGGTCAAAATGAAGCGTCCACAGAGGAGAGCTTGGGCGGAGGTGTAAGCAGCAGCCATTGTTATGCACACCTACGAACGGGGTACCACAACAAGTGAGATTTGTGCCAAGAGCTTGGCGTGGACATCCAACACTTGGGGCTTATCGCTTCTCGGCCTTTTGGCTAAGATCAAGTGTAGTATCTGTTCTTATCAGTTTAATATCTGATATGTCCTCTATACGAGGACTACATATTAAGCAGATTTTTGGCATGAGGGGCAGAAATTTGGAGCTTGCTCCTTTCTCTCCACGCATCGACCTAGCATTGCAGTGCCGCTGGGAACGGTGCACTCTGTTCTTACCTTGTAGAAAACCAAACAATTGTCGAGTTTCAAAAGTGAATTCTACACTGGGTCAATGAAACTGAGGTAATGGCCTGCCAGAGTTTGAGAAGCGTGTGAAACCGCTCTGATGACTCACTGCTTTGTGACGTGACCATGCACGGCTCTGCACGGGGTCACAATGAGCTTGAACTGGATTCCAAATTGAGTTAGAAGCGTTTGTCAAGAATGGAAACTTGTTTTCACTCAAGACCTTCTGGGAGACTTGGTGAGAAACCAGAGTCAGCATTTTGGACCGAATGTAAGTGGTTTGGGGATGTATTGCTTAGACAGGCTTCAAAGCCAATCACAGTAGTCGGGGCAGGAGGTAATAAAGACGTGTATAATTTGGGTTGGCAGATGGGGGCGGGTTGGGAATGTTGCATATTGGGATCTGACATGCGGAAAGCAAAGAGAGGCCTACCGTGAAGGTGGTGACTGTGACCGAGAGGCTCCTCTGCTGCTCTCGAACAGAGGTCCATGCTGACTCTGGTTTCTCTTCATAACGCACAAGTCTTTCGCCTTTTACTAAAGACTTCCGTGGAGAGGACAAACATGAGTTGAATATATTTTTGGCAGGCTTTGCTGTATGGCTGAGCCTTTTGAAATTGTGAAAAGTCAAAGCTGTCTAGGTCAGAAATGAAGCGTCCACAGAGGAGAGCTTGGGCGGAGGTGTAAGCAGCAGCCATTGTTATGCACACCTACGACGGGGTACCACAACAAGTGAGATTTGTGCCAAGAGCTTGGCGTGGACATCCAACACTTGGGGCTTATCGCTTCTCGGCCTTTTGGCTAAGATCAAGTGTAGTATCTGTTCTTATCAGTTTAATATCTGATATGTCCTCTATACGAGGACTACATATTAAGCAATTTTTGGCATGAGGGGCAGAATTTGGAGCTTGCTCCTTTCTCTCCACGCATCGACCTAGCATTGCAGTGCCGCTGGGAACGGTGCACTCTGTTCTTACCTTGTAGAAAACCAAACAATTGTCGAGTTTCAAAGTGAATTCTAACTGGGTCAATGACTGAGGTAATGGCCTGCCAGAGTTTGAGAAGCGTGTGAACCGCTCTGATGACTCACTCTTTGTGACTGACCATGCACGCTTGCACGGTCACAATAGCTTGAACTGGATCCAAATTGAGTTAGAAGCTTTTCAAGAATGGAACTTGTTTTCACTCAGACCTTCTGGAGACTTGGTGGAAACAGAGTCAGCATTTTGACCAAGTAAGTGGTTTGGGGATGTATGCTTAACAGCTTCAAAGCAATACGTAGTCGGGGCGGGAGGTAATAAAGACTGTATATTTGGGTTGGCAGATGGGTGAGGTTGGGAATGTTCATATTGGGATCTGACATGCGAAGCAAGAGAGGCCTACGTGAAGGTGGTGACTGTGACCGAGGCTCCTCTCTGCTCTCACAGAGGCCATGCTGACTCTGGTTCTCTTCATAACGCCAAGTCTTTCGCCTTTTACTAAGACTTCCGTGGGGAAACATGATGAATATTTGGCAGTTGCTGGCGAGCCTTTAATGTGAATCAGAGCTGTCAGGTCAAAACCCAAGAACTGGCGGAGTGTACCAGCCTTTATCCACCTAACGGTACACACAGTTTGTGCAGAGCTTGCTGGACTCAACCTGGCTACGCTTCGCTTTGCTAATCATAGTATCGTTCTATCATTATACGATTCTCTACGACTACATAGCATTTGAGGCAATTGACGCTCCTTTCTCTCCCCTCGCCACTTGCTCCCGGAAGTCCTCGTTCTACCTTGAACAACATGTCGTCAATGTTCACATGGGTCATGAACTAGTATGGCTCCAAGTTGAGAGCGGAAACCGCTATGACTCCTGCTTTGGACTACACCGCTCGCACGTCACATCTTGATGTTCATGAGTTAAGTTTCAGATGACTGTTTCAAACTTCGGGACTTGTGAACCAAGTCCATTTGCCGATAAGTGTGGTGATGCTACGGCTCACCATCCAGTATCGGCGGTAAAGGGTATAATGGGTTGCAATGGGGGTGAGTGCTATGGGCTGCATCGACAGAGGCTCCAGTGTGACTGCCAGCTCTCCTGCTCGACAAGTCCTGCGACTCTGGTCTCTCAACACATCTTTCGCTTTCTAGCTCCTGGAGAACATATGTAATTTGCAGCTTTGCTTAGGCTGAAATTGTGAAAGTCAAGAGCTGTCTAGGTCAAATAGCGTCCACAAGGAGAGCTTGGCGGAGTGTAAGCACAGCCATTTATGCACACTACGAACGGGTACCACACATGAGATTTGCCAAGAGCTTGCGTGGACATCCAACACTGGCTTATCGCTTCTCGCCTTTTGGCTAAGATCAGTGTAGTATCTGTTCTTATCATTTAATATCTGATATGTCCTCTATACGAGACTACATATAAGCAATTTTTGCATGAGGGCAGAAATTTGGAGCTTGCTCCTTTCTCCACGCATCGCCTAGCATTGCAGTGCCGCTGGAACGGTGCACTCTGTTCTTACCTGTAGAAACCAAACAATTGTCGAGTTTCAAAAGTGAATTCTACCTGGGTCAATAACTGAGTAATGGCCTGCAGAGTTTGAGAGCGTGTAACCGCTCTGATGACTCCTGCTTTGTGACGTGACATGCACGGCTCTGCCGGGTCACATGAGCTTGAACTGATTCCAATTGAGTAGAAGCGTTTGTCAAGATGGAACTTGTTTTCACTCAGACCTCTGGAGACTTGTGAGAAACCAGAGTCAGCATTTTGGACCGAGTAGTGTTGGGATGTATTCTTAACAGGCTTCAAAGCCATCACAGTAGTCGGGCAGAGTAATAAGACTGTATAATTTGGGTTGCAGATGGGGTTGGGAATGTTGCATATTGGGATCTGACTGCGAAAGCAAGAGAGGCCTACCGTGAGGTGGTGACTGTGACCGAGAGGCTCCTCTGCTGCTCTCGAACAAGGTCCATCTGACTCTGGTTTCTCTTCATACGCACAAGTCTTTCGCCTTTACTAAGACTTCCGGGGAGAACAACTGAGTTATATTTTGGCAGGCTTTGCTGTATGCTGAGCCAAATTGTGAAAGTCAAGAGCTGTCTAGGTCAGAAATCAGCGTCCACAGAGGAGAGCTTGGGCGGAGGTGATAAGCAGCAGCCATTGTTATGCACACCTACGAACGGGTACCACAACAAGTGAGATTTGTGCCAAGAGCTTGGCGTGGACATCCAACACTTGGGGCTTATCGCTTCTCGGCCTTTTGGCTAAGATCAAGTGTAGTATCTGTTCTTATCAGTTTAATATCTGATATGTCCTCTATACGAGGACTACATATTAAGCAGATTTTTGGCATGAGGGGCAAAATTTGGAGCTTGCTCCTTTCTCTCCACGCATCGACCTAGCATTGCAGTGCCGCTGGGAACGGTGCACTCTGTTCTTACCTTGTAGAAAACCAAACAATTGTCGAGTTTCAAAAGTGAATTCTACACTGGGTCAATGAAACTGAGGTAATGGCCTGCCAGAGTTTGAGAAGCGTGTGAAACCGCTCTGATGACTCACTGCTTTGTGACGTGACCATGCACGGCTCTGCACGGGGTCACAATGAGCTTGAACTGGATTCCAAATTGAGTTAGAAGCGTTTGTCAAGAATGGAAACTTGTTTTCACTCAAGACCTTCTGGGAGACTTGGTGAGAAACCAGAGTCAGCATTTTGGACCGAATGTAAGTGGTTCGGGGATGTATTGCTTAGACAGGCTTCAAAGCCAATCACAGTAGTCGGGCAGGAGGTAATAAAGACGTGTATAATTTGGGTTGGCAGATGGGGGCGGGTTGGGAATGTTGCATATTGGGATCTGACATGCGGAAAGCAAAGAGAGGCCTACCGTGAAGGTGGTGACTGTGACCGAGAGGCTCCTCTGCTGCTCTCGAACAGAGGTCCATGCTGACTCTGGTTTCTCTTCATAACGCACAAGTCTTTCGCCTTTTACTAAAGACTTCCGTGGAGAGGAACAAACATGAGTTGAATATATTTTTGGCAGGCTTTGCTGTATGGCTGAGCCTTTTGAAATTGTGAAAAGTCAAGAGCTGTCTAGGTCAGAAATCAAGCGTCCACAGAGGAGAGCTTGGGCGGAGGTGATAAGCAGCAGCCATTGTTATGCACACCTACGAACGGGTACCACAACAAGTGAGATTTGTGCCAAGAGCTTGGCGTGGACATCCAACACTTGGGCGCTTATCGCTTCTCGGCCTTTTGGCTAAGATCAAGTGTAGTATCTGTTCTTATCAGTTTAATATCTGATATGTCCTCTATACGAGGACTACATATTAAGCAGATTTTTGGCATGAGGGCAGAAATTTGGAGCTTGCTCCTTTCTCTCCACGCATCGACCTAGCATTGCAGTGCCGCTGGAACGGTGCACTCTGTTCTTACCTTGTAGAAAACCAAACATTGTCGAGTTTCAAAAGTGAATTCTACACTGGGTCAATGAAACTGAGGTAATGGCCTGCCAGAGTTTGAGAAGCGTGTGAAACCGCTCTGATGACTCACTGCTTTGTGACGTGACCATGCACGGCTCTGCACGGGGTCACAATGAGCTTGAACTGGATTCCAATTGAGTTAGAAGCGTTTGTCAAGAATGGAAACTTGTTTTCACTCAAGACCTTCTGGGAGACTTGGTGAGAAACCCGAGTCAGCATTTTGGACCGAATGTAAGTGGTTTGGGGATGTATTGCTTAGACACGGCTTCAAAGCCAATCACAGTAGTCGGGGCAGGAGGTAATAAAGACGTGTATAATTTGGGTTGGCAGATGGGGGCGGGTTGGGAATGTTGCATATTGGGATCTGACATGCGGAAAGCAAAGAGAGGCCTACCGTGAAGTGGTGACTGTGACCGAGAGGCTCCTCTGCTGCTCTCGAACAGAGGTCCATGCTGACTCTGGTTTCTCTTCATAACGCACAAGTCTTTCGCCTTTTACTAAAGACTTCCGTGGAGAGGAACAAACATGAGTTGAATATATTTTTGGCAGGCTTTGCTGTATGGCT
>VCHM03000224.1:20000-23383 GCA_006182925.3 Reinhardtius hippoglossoides
GGGCTGGAGGCCCTGAAAGTGTGCAAGTGGAGGTGGTTCGCAGGGGTCCTAACTGGAGCTCACTTAATCAGGCAGCGAAAGTGGTCCGTGGGTCATGGAGCTCACTGAGACCCAGGCAGATTTAATAGTGGGTCCCCCCCTGGGCTAGGCTGGTGCTGGTGCTGGTGCTGGAGGTGTCTGGGAGGGCTACTTTGCCCAGAGCCTGGCGGGGCTGGAGGCCCTGAAAGTGTGCAAGTGGAGGTGGTTCGCAGGGTCCTAACTGGAGCTCACTTAATCAGGCAGCAAAGTGTCCGTGGGTCATGGAGCTCACTGAGACCCAGGCAGATTTAATAGTGGGTCCCCCCCTGGGCTAGGCTGGTGCTGGTGCTGGTGCTGGAGGTGTCTGGGAGGGCTCTTTGCCCAGAGCCGGCGGGGCTGGAGGCCCTGAAAGTGTGCAAGTGGAGGTGGTTCGCAGGGGTCCTAACTGGAGCTCACTTAATCAGGCAGCGAAAGTGGTCCGTGGGTCATGGAGCTCACTGAGACCCAGGCAGATTTAATAGTGGGTCCCCCCCTGGGCTAGGCTGTGCGGTGCTGGTGCTGGTGCTGTGCTGGTGCTGGTGCTGGTGCTGGTGCTGGGAGGTGTCTGGGAGGGCTGCTTTGGCCCAGAGCCTGGCGGGGCTGGAGGCCCTGAAGTGTGCAAGTGGAGGTGGTTCGCAGGGGTCCTGCCTGGAGCTCACTTAATCAGGCAGCGAAAGTGGTCCGTGGGTCATGGAGCAAATATAACATTATTATTTTTATGATTAAATTCAATTTGACCTTTCTCCTGTAATGCCCCCATTTCCCCATTAGATGGTGGACTTTGACTGGGAGAGGAGTGACATTTGACTAAGTGTCAGATGAGTGAAATATGGAGGTGCTGCTCTGGTCCTTGAGCTCACCTCACTGACAACTCAGCTCGGCAGACAGCAGCAGGCAGGCAGGCAGGCAGGCAGGCAGGCAGGCAGGTGCTGGAGGTGCAGGCAGGCAGGTGCTGGAGGTGCTGTCAGTCAGGCACAGAGATGCCACTCCAGCTGGCTCCAAATTGTAGCTGTTCTAATACTTGCCTCAATGTGATTTTAGTTGTTCTCAAATATCAACACACACAGACACACACAACACACACAGACACACACAGACACACACAGACACACACACACACACACACACACACACAAACACACACACACACACACACACACACACACACACACACACACACACACACACACCACACACACCACACACACCACACCACTCACTCGCACCTCTCACGCTGCTCCGTCCTCCAGCAGGGAGAAGAATATTACTCAGTGTGTTTTTCTGGCCCGTGTTTCAGCACCGTCCTCCAGCGGAGAGCAGGGAAATCAAAAAATCATGAAAAGGAATAAAATAATGCCCACACCCTGCCTAATGTCCATGAATATACCACTGAATGCTGGACACTGTCTAATTTCATGAAAAAGGCCAATTTGATCAAAAACAGGGAAAGAGAGGATCGAGAAATAGTCATGCACATCGTTGCGATGTCAAGGTTTCCACCCCCTTGACAGAATACACTCCGCACGATTACAGAAACCTGGTTTTCGACCACACTCAGTGCAATGGGAGAAAAAAAAAAATCAAAAAATCATGAAAACGGGTTAAAATAATGCCCCCCCCCCTGCCCCCCCCCCTGCCTACGATTACAGAAACCTGGTTTTCGACCACACTCAGTGCAATGGGAGAAAAAAAAAAAATCCAAAAATCATGAAAACGGGTTAAAATAATGCCCCCCCCCCTGCCCCCCCCCCCTGCCTACGATTGCAGAAACCTGGTTTTCGACCACACTCAGTGCAATGGGAGAAAAAAAAAAAAATCCAAAATCATGAAAACGGGTAAAATAATGCCCCCCCCCCTCGCCCCCCCCCCTGCCTACGATTACAGAAACCTGGTTTTCGACCACACTCAGTGCAATGGGAGAAAAAAAAAAATCCAAAAATCATGAAAACGGGTAAAAAATGCCCCCCCCCCTGCCCCCCCCCTGCCTAATGTCATGAAATATACCAACTGAATGTTGGAAACTGTCTAATTTCATGAAAAAGGCCATTTGATCAAAACAGGGAAAAGAGAGGATCGAGAAAATAGTCATGCTCATCGTTGCGATGTCAGAGGTTTCACCCCCCTTGACAGAATACATTCCGCACGATTACGAAACCTGGTTTTCGACTGGACTCAGTGCAATGGGAGAAAAAAAAAAATCCAAAATGATGAAAACGGGTTAAAATAATGCCCACACCCTGCCTAATGTCATGAAATATACCAAGTGAATGTTGGACACTGTCTAATTTCATGAAAAAGGCCAATTTGATCAAAAACAGGGAAAAAAGAGGATCGAGAAAATAGTCATGCTCATCGTTGCGATGTCAGAGGTTTCACCCCCCTTGACAGAATACCTGACTCAGTGCAATGGGAGAAAAAAAAAAAAAAAATTTTTTTTCATGAAAACGGGTTAAAATAATGCCCACACCCTGCCTAATGTCATGAAATATACCAACTGAATGTTGGACACTGTCTAATTTCATGAAAAAGGCCAATTTGATCAAAAACAGGGAAAAAGAGAGGATCGAGAAAATAGTCATGCTCATCGTTGCGATGTCAGAGGTTTCACCCCCCTTGACAGAATACATTCCGCACGATTACAGAAACCCGGTTTTCGACAACACTTAGTGCAATGGGAGAAAAAAAAAAATAAAGACCCAGGTGAACGAATGGCACATACAGCCCGCCATTGCAGGGCCCTCGCCAGCCGGTTTGTCCGGTGTTTGGGCGGGTGGTTCCTGCAGACCAGCGGGCTCCATAACCGGGCCGTGTGTAGGGAGGGGATGTGGGCGTCCAAACCCCCCCACTATCATGCGCCCTTAACCCACCAGTAGCGAGACCGAGATGCTCCGTCTTCCCCAGCAGCCCTACGACCGGGCCGTCGTCCACGGAGGGATGCGCACATGGGTCTTGAGGCTCTTCACGGGGCCCAACTCCACACTCAGAACCTCCAGCGGCGTGCGTCCGGAGAACACCGTTTCCCATAACCTACACTTCCACAGCAGCAACAAGCCAGTCTCTGTCGCTGCTTTTGTCCTCCTCCCTCGTTTGGCCTTGCCCCTTGTTTTCCTTCGTGGTGACAGGGTGGCTCCCCGCACTGACCCCCAGAGGGGCGATCACAGTGGGTTCACTGTGGTTTTCTCAGCCAGAGAGGGGTACCTGGTTGATCCTGCCATAGCTATGCTTGTTCAAGATTAAGCCCTGCAAGTCTAAGTCACACGGCCGGTACAGTGAAAAATGCGAATGGCTCATTAAATCAGTTTTGGTTCCTTTGATCGCTCTCACGT
>VCHM03000226.1:0-23243 GCA_006182925.3 Reinhardtius hippoglossoides
CTCTCTCTCTCTCTCTCTCTCTCTCTCTCTCTCTCTCTCTCTCTCTGCGTGCAGCAACCCGCTTCCTGCCAACAAAGCAAATAAAATTCCCTTAATGGATTTTCTTGCTATTTGATTTAATCAAAACTGACGTTTGTTGCCAGGCAGAAAACACTTTGAATGTAGATGATTGACCTATGACCTGATTCTGTTCTCCTGATAATAAGCTGTAATCATATTTGGTTTTAGATAAAGTGATTCTCACTTTTCCTTTAACTGATTCTTAATGTAATTAATTTTTTTCTTTCAGGAGTTCTAAATCCTGGAGAAACAAAGTGTGAGCAGCTGCTCGGTCTGTTGATGTTGATCCGTCACTTCAAGGACAGTTTGACGTCAAACCACACAGAGGAGTCGAAAACAGAGGGAGGAGGAGGAGGAGGAGGAGGAGGAGGAGAGAAAGAGAGAGGAGGAGGAGGAGGAGGAGGAGGAGGAGGAGGGGGAGGAGGAGGAGGAGGGAGGAGGAGGAGGAGGAGAAAAGAGAGGAGGAGGAGGAGAAAAGAGAGGAGGAGGAGGAGGAGGGGGAGGAGGAGGAGGAGGAGGAGGAGGGGGAGGAGGAGGAGGAGGAGGAGGAGGAGGAGGAGGAGGAGGAGGAGGAGGAGAGAAAAGAGAGGAGGAGGAGGAGGAGGAGGAGGAGGAGGAGGAGAAAAGAGAGGAGGAGGCGTCAGAGACGGAGACAGGAGAGTAAACTAATTAACCCAGATGGCTCAACTAAAGACCCTGACCTGAGGATATGGATTAAATATTGACTGTGTGTTAGAATGTGTGTTTGTCTGTTGACTCTCTTAGCTGCTGTTTGTTCATCATTGGAAACAAAATAAAAAGAACGACTTGTGTGACATTAGAATTTTCTGAAAGAAACACAGACTTTGATTTAAAGTCACTTTATTGGACAATGTGGTTATTTTAATCAAAGAAGAAACTATTGTTATTGTTTTCATTGTTGTCATTGGTTTGGTTTAGAGTTAGAAACTATTACTGATGTCAGTAATCACTGTTGTTTCCTCACTGTTCTCACTTCCTGTTTTATAAAGCTGTCTCCCATTGCCCTTTATTCCTCTGTGTGCTGGAATACACATAAACGTGATCACAAGATTCTCAAATATCTCATTAAATCTAACTGTTGGATGAAAATGACTTTAACAACATTAATGCTGAACATGAATCTGTTCATAGAACAACAACTGTGAAGAAGTACTTCACAAAAAGGTAAAGAGAAGTACAGCAGTAGATGGTGATAAACGTTGGTTACCATCCGCCACTAAACCAAATAAAGAAGAAGAATAAACATGATGAAACGTCTCCTCCATAAATGAAGCTAAAGTATCTCAGATACAAACGCTGCCACCTGGTGGTGCTGACGTCATTGTCAGTCAGAGTCTGTATATACAGTTTGTGGTTTGAAAGTTAAACTAACAGGAGACAGATTGTTATGGTGAAGCTGACCCTGACTGAATGTGATGGAGTACGTCTACTTCCTTGTATTCTGCCCCCTGAAACATATCATTACTCTGTAGCGCCACCATCAGGTCGACACGTGGATTGCGTCAGGACTGGGTCAGAGCCGGGATTGTACCGGGACAGCGTGGAGCAAAGACGGGGCTGCAGGCTCATACAGTCTCTGTGCAGGCTGCAGGAGCCCCGGTGCATGCAGGGATATATGTGTGTGTGTGGGGGGGGAGTGGTCTCGTGCAGGTCACGTGTTCCAGGCCTTTGTTGATGTGAATCAAACCTCGCGAGGACAAAAACAGTCCAGGACCGAGCGCATCCGTCCATCCTCCCCGGCTCAGACTCACCCTCTTCGGCCTGGATGCTGCTGGAGGCTCCAGACCTTCACCTGGATCTGTGCGCCGCGCCGCGCCGGTTCTCCCTGCCGGTTTGAGAGTGAGGCAGCGGGGCTGGGGATGGAGGCAGAGTCCGGGCAGTGATCAGACGGTGGGGGTCGTTGTGTGAAGACCCAGGCCCTGCTGGGCTTTGTTGTCCCTTCGTGGCGGAGCCTCCTCCGGCTTCTTCAGCCTATTTCTGCTCCGGAGAAGAATCATGGAGAAAATCAGGGTCTGAGACTTTTTATTTATTTTTCTGCTTCTGTTTTTCTGCGGAGTTGCTGAACCAGGATCCATCGAAGGAGAACATCTTTCTTATCAGTGGTCTCTTCACCTCCATTTATCTGTCACCTCTCAGTCTCCACCTCCCCCTCCTCCGTCCATCATGGCTCCAGCTCTCTGCTCCTCCTGGTTCATCTGCCTGCTGCTGCTTCTAGTTCTCCCCGGCGTCCGGAGCTCGTTCCCCCGCAGCGGAGTGAGCAGCAGTGCGGACTGTGGCCCCGGGAAGGCCGCCGACTGTCCAGGTGAGACCCGCAACAGCTGTTTACCTGAACACGTCCCAGGTCAGCCTGCAGGGGGGGTCAGAGGTCTTTATTTATTCTCTGACTGATCCAGGTGTTGTCTTTGTGTCTCTGTTGCCTTGACGACAGCAGCTGGATCCATCAGTTTTATCTCAGTGCAGTCACCACGGCAACAGGAAGATGAACTCCATAACATCACCTGCTTTTGAAATAATGGTGTGTGTGTGTGTGTGTTTGTGTGTTTCTATCTTTTTGTGTGTGTGTTTGTGTGGTGACCACTCCTCATGTTACCAGGGCTCTATTTTGGGGTTAATGACAGGGTTAGTGTGTAGTAGGGAGGAACAGGGTGAGATGAGGGAGCAGCCTGATCGTACTCATGGTTCCATCAAACCAAACCGATGACTCTGACACAGCTTGATGAACCATATCTTCTCCATGTGCTTCAAAAAGAGGATTTGAACCTTTCTTTTGGAAGAAAAGAGAACATTTAAATTCTCAGAACTCTGAGATTAAATTCCAAATTCCTCATTCCTAAAGATCTTTCTTCATGTAAATTTGAGTCTTCATAGTGAGATCATGATGACATAATTCCTACCATATGATCATAAATGATTTTTCAATTTGTATCAACTTCATGTTGTGTGTATAGATCATCTATACTGTCTGTGTGTTGGATCAGATGAGAAGAGAAGGAGCGATGAGGACGGAGAGAAACACCAGGAGAGAGATAATGAGGTCAGCAGGGCGAGAGAGGCAGAGTGATACTAAGAGAGAGAGGGAGAGGTTTTCGCTTCACTGAACTTTAGACGATAGTTTGAGGCTGATCTGATCCACCCGTCACCACTGATCTCAGATCAACTTCATTCAGAGAGATGACAGAGTTAACCTAGCTTAGCATGAAGACCTGTGGCCTGTACCACATATCAACAAATACAGGATCTCTTTCAGTTATCCAGCTGGGTCAGGCTAAGTGGTCACATGACGCTGGTGATTTACCCCGACAACAAGTGAACGAGCTTCGTAGAACTGAAAACTCTGGATTAAACCTGAAGTTAACCTGATGACCACAAATCCTGCTTCGTAGTACAGGGCTCAGTTTAACAGTGCACACATGCGGGAACTACTTCTGGTAAAACAGCAGTGTATCCATCCACCAAGTGTTTGTGTTCTCTTTACTTCTGTAACTGTAGCATGCTGGTAAATATTTCTTTACACAGAGACGTAGGGATTTATGACATTTACTGAAGACAGCTACCAGGGGGCGCTCAAGATGCTTTGGCTTTATTTTAGGGATATTTCATGTAGTACAACTTTATTTACAGTCTGTGATTGACTGTGGAGGGGGAATCACCTTAAACATGTGATGTATGATTGTGCAGACAGAGAGGATCCTGGGAACAATGTTTCTGTTCTGTCCACCCTGGGGGTGTGTGTGTGTGTGTGTGTGTGTGTGTGTGTGTGTGTGTGTGTGTGTGTGTGTGTGTGTGTGTGTGTGTGTGTGTGTGTGTGTGTGTGTGTGTGGTGTGTGTGTGTGTGTGTGTGTGTGTGTGTGTGTGTGTTGTGAGTGTGTGTGGTGTGTGTTTCAGCAGGTTGTTGTGGCTGCCTCAGCACACTGTGGTATTCACTAATTACGGGGGAGGCAGGGGTCACAACCCTTGTAATTAGATCTGTAATTGGCTAGCCTACAGGGCTCGACCAATAAGCTGCCATCATTTAAATACTACCCTGGATAATGGTCTGTGTGTGTGTCAGTAGATAAACACTCATTGTTGTGTTTTCTGTGGGTTATGATGAGTATGTTTACTGCTTCAGATTGAAACATCTGTTGGATTAGCATTCATTCATTCATTCATTTTGTGTCTGTGAATGTTTCCTCTTTCATTCTCAACCTGCTCTTGTTCGAATGCTGTTTTCAGACACGCACTCTGTAAACTAATGTTTGATAAGGTAAGATCCAGACATTTTACTAGGAGGCTGCAGGAAAAGTTCAAGAAAATGTCCAGAGCTTCTGACCGAGATGTTTGTTCTCACATACAGAACCTCCCGAACATGTCAGGAACACGTCAGCAACATGTCAGACTTCAGTTCAGGTCTGGAAACAGCTTGAAGGAAGAAAACTTAAAATCATCAAGATTCTACATGAAGTTGTGCAGATATGTGAGCGTCTTCTGTGGATCTATAACTCTGAGAGGGAGTGAGTTTTAATTTTTTTCTATCCCTTGGTATTTTTCAGATCTGTCAGAAAAGAAGAGCGACCTGCGTGTGTGTGACGCTAGGACGTGTCGCTTCGGAGGAACCTGCCGCGAGAACGGAGCTGTAATCAAGTGTGTCTGTCAGTTCCATGTGAGTCTCATACACACACTTCTGTCTATCTTTTGATTTCATGCTAGTCACATGCTGTGTTTCATCCAGTCATCTAAACACTGTGTGTTTGTTGCAGTGTCATAAGAAGTACGTCCCTGTGTGTGGGTCAAACGGAGACACGTACCAGAACGAGTGTTTTCTGAGGAGAGCCACCTGCAAGGAGCAGAGAGCCATCAGCATCATGTCAGAGGGACCCTGTTACCACGGTAACGGTAACACTCACATGGCTGCAGTGGACATAAAAACGATTTAAACTTGTTTTTATTAGGTACATTTAGCGAAAACTAAAGCTATGGAGGGAACTGTCGTCGACAATGATCGTTTACATCAGCCAGTAGCTCTGAATATGTGTCTGTCCTGAGTAAAGGATGAGTCATCAAACAGAGAAAAGTGATTTACAGAAAAGATTTAATGAAAAAAGAGAGAGATTTTATATTTATTTAAGATTCAGCCTGGGACATGTATGATTCATAACACAGAGACTATTTCCTGTCAACTACTGACATAACTTCCTCCCTCTTTGTCCGTCAGATGGTGGTTCAGGATCTGGAGACGGAGGTGAACAACTTCATGTTTTTCTGAAACAGTTACTACAATGTTTCGAAAACACATGTCATTGTTATTGACATTATTGTTAATGTAGAATGTTGTCGTGACGTTTTGTGTCTGCAGATGACGAGGGCTCAGGTCGCGGTAAAAAGGCCTCGAAATGTGGAATCTGCAAGTTCGGAGCTGAATGTGATGAAGACGCTGAGGATACATTGTTAGTACACACACACACACACACACACACACACAGTTAGTTTGTGTGTTAAGATATTTCTTATTTTCTTATGCTCTGATGACATCATTACAAACGTAACAGTTTCAGTCCTTTTATCATTCAACTTAGTTCATAGACTTACAGAAGCTTTTGTTTGTCGTTGTATAGATTTTAGTGACATGAAACATTTGAAGATTCTCCAGGAAATGAAATCACATAAAGTAAAAATACCAACGTAAACAATGGAAGAACATTTCTATTGGTCAGAGGTTAAAACAACAGATTTACTGTTTGTTGAGTAACTTTTTAGTCAGATAATGGTAATTCCAACTTGGTTGATTGACACAGATACAGACATCCCTATGTTTTAATTCTGTTCCTATACAGAACAGAAATTGTGTCTGCAGATTTTTGTCCTCCATTTCGATCTTCACTACACAATGTTACAAAGATTTTTCACTGAAGTTGAAATTGCTCCGAAACATATTCACTTTGTAAAATGAGTTTACTGTTTGATGTGAACAGTGAACGTACGACAACAGTCACATGGAAACAGCCGTCAAACTGAATCATATAGTCTAATAATACCTTCAAAATAAACGCCTACTCCCCAGAGGAGTTGATGATGAGTAGAACACGCCACTGCTACTCAAAGAAGTTTGTGTTTGTGTGTCCAGCTGCATGTGTAACATAGTGTGTAACGGCCACAACGACAACCCAGTGTGTGGCAGCGACGCCATCACCTATGACACGCCTTGCCACGTCCGAGAGGCGTCCTGCCTCAAACAGCTGAAGATCGACATCAAACACGTGGGACGTTGCCAAGGTAACAAGATAAAAGGCATCAGGGAAGTTTGTAGGAAGAGGAGAGACAGTAGATGGAGGAAAGGATGGATAGATAACATGCTTTGGTCAAGTTTTCAAATTGATGCAACCAAGAAAACAATGTAGCTATCATATCAACATAAAGTTTCATTATTTAATTCCATTCCAACACCAAAAGGCACGTGGCCTATTATCCAATTGTAGAAGGAAATTATTTTGTTCATGGCAAACAACAAAGAAAAAAACCCAACATACTGTGAGCTGATCATATTAAGTTCCAATGTTAACTGTAAATGTTTATCCACTGAAGCCAAGTTGCTACATTTACCATTAGCATTTTAGAAAGTAGAACTGTAATGTGCATGAACTAAATTCTCAGTCAGTGCAATGAAGCTAAGTGCAGTTTGATGTCCTAACCCTCACCCCCTCACCCCCTAACCCCCTAACCCCCTAACCCCACTCAAGTCAGTGTGATGGCTGTGACTCAATACAAGTCTTCAGCAAGCCGGCTCCTGTAGTTTTATTTTATTATTTTCATCTGTGAAAAGAGAGTTAGGGTTGGAGAGGAAACTTCTCTCCGCTGACAACTGCCCAAAAGTCACTGTCCCTTGATCTGGCTTTCAGCTCTATGTCATTTTGTAAATCAATAATCTCCATGTTAACTCCACTTGGCAAAGCAAACACTTGCTAGAATATGGCCGCTACCTGTTCTATATCAATAGGCATGAATGAGTTTGAGATGAATGCAGCAATATCTTCCATGACATGTAATTCAGCAAAACACAGATTGAACTCTGTTGCCACTTTGTCCAGGTGAGCAAAGTACTGCTCAGGGTGAAACGCGTCCTTGTCTTCGATGGCCTTCGATGGCCCTTCTCCAGGTTGGGAAAGTGTGTCATCCTCCCGTTCTTTAGATGTGTGGTCCAAGCACCGAGCCTCGAACACATTCACTGAGCTTATCATGTGGGGCAGGTGTTGCTGCTGGAGCTCGTTGCTGAGTGCATTCAGTTTTGCCGTTAGGTCCATCAGAAACCCAAGGTCCAGTAGCCACACATCATCTGATCGTTCCTTGTTGATGGAAAAGTCTTAATCTCAGGCAGCCAGTTAACAAATCACTGCAGCACTTTGCCTTGACTCAACCACTGGACATCAGCATGGAGAAGCAGGTCTCCATAAGCGGCATAAAGCTCATCCAGTAATGCTTTGTACAAGCAGTGCTGAAGCACCTTTATTCTAATCAAGTTTATCAGTTTGACCCCCAGTGTCAATACATGAGAAAGGTCCACGACTTCCTAGCCAAGGCCTCCTGATGAATTACACAGTAATAATTCAAAAAGTTCAGTAGTAGTTGCCACCAGTTTACGGATGTTTTTTAATCTCGATGTAAATATTCTCACCTCTCGTTCTCTCCCTGAACTGCAAAAGAATGAGGAAGTCCTCCTTTGAATCCTGGAAACAATTCTGACAAATACAACAAGCTGAGCTGTGTCCCTTAATATTCACAGGGTGACGAGTCCTTTAACACATGTTGATCCACGTCCTCTGGTAGTGACTCGACCCTCATGGGGTTGGGGTTAGAAAAACAGAACCTGTACAATCGACCGGAAATAAAAGAAAAGAGGGAAGGAGTCAAGAGGAGGAGGAAATTAAAGCAGAGGCAGAGAGTAAAGATGACAAGAAAAGGGAGAGGATGATAGATGGAGGAAGAATGTGCTGAAGAAAAAGAATAAGAGAGGGATAGAAGGATGAGGACAAAACAGGAAAAGAAGGATGCAAGGTGAAAAGAAACCAAGAACAGGAAGGAAGAATGGGTTAAAGAGAAAACAGGAGGAAGAGAGGAACAAGTGCATAGAGAGAAAAGGATGAATAAGAGGGAGCTGGGTAGAAGATGAGTGTGGAAGAAAGGAGGTGAGGAATGAAGGGGAAGTAAAATAAGAGGAGGGGGAAAAAAGGTCTCTGTAATAATATTATTTGAGGAGAAATTAACAAAAATGTTGAAAAACCTTTCATTTCTCAGAGAGAAAAACTTTCAATAAAGAGAATAAAAACATTTTCTTGTGTTTCAGACAAAAACAGGAAGGACGACGGCATCAAGGCCAAACCCGACATTTACAGTAAGACCCCGCCCCCTCTGCAGTTAGCCTGTCATTATGTAATGACTGTGTATCTGTAACAGCCTATCAGAAACCAGTGTGTCTCTTTTTTTTTGTCCAGGTGTGTCCAAGCCTGGTGAGGGGGAGGGGTTTGTGGACAGCGTGACTCCGTGTTCCGAAGACTACGCTCAGTTGTGTGAACACGGACAATGTGAGATGAGACACAACCTGGCAACCTGCAGGTAAATCTGTTCACTGTTTATCTATATCTGTGAGGACTCCCAACAACGTCTGTAAATAAAGATGGACGACATGATGGCTCTAGGGTTAGAGCCATCCCTAGAGCCCTAACCCTAACCCTAAGATAAATGATCTATATCGCCCCCTGGTGGCTGCCTGTAGTTTGGTCGTAAATCCCTCCTCCATGTTAGCAGATGGTACATGGAGCAAACTAAAATCAAAGTAGATGTTAAATAGGTCCTTCTTATCTCAGTGATGTTTGTTCAAGTGTTTCTGATCAGTTTGGTTTGAATTAGTTATTTGATGATATAAAAACAGGCTGAGAATTCATGATTGACAGCTGAGACTGACTCAGGATTGGTAGAGAGTGTGTATGGGCGGGGCTTCAATACCTCGGCTCCACCCCACGATCAGTCATCATCACAAGATGTCAGCGTTTGTATCTGAGATATTTTAGCTTCTTTTCTGGAGGAAGTGGAGACGTGTCGTCGTCTTTATTTACAGTCACTTCTTTTTCTTTGTGTGGTTTAATGTCAAGGTGCATTAACGCCATCTACTGCTCTACTTTACAGTCACTTGGTTCTGACCTTAATTCTTAACCCGCTGCACAATGTCTATTTGACTTTTATCATGAAACTTCATTTGTTCCATTAAATCATCAGATTTTAAATATGATGAAACTGTGTGTGTGTTTTTCTGTGTGTCAGGTGTGAGGCAGCATATGGCGGTCCTCATTGTGATCAGCTGCTGGACTTTAACATCCTGTACGTGGTGCCCAGCGGTCAGAAACTACACTACGTCCTTATCGCCGCCATCATCGGGGCCGTTCAGATTGCAGTCATCGTTGCTGTGGTCATGTGCTTTACCAGGTGATCACACTCGCATCAGGACTGTTCATCCCTGCTGCTGTAAACAAACAGGAAGTGCGCCGTAGCCGCAGCAATCTCTGTCAGCCAGCAGAGGGAGCTTTACTTTATCAAGAAAACATTTAACAACATTTGTGTGTACTTTGGTAACTAGGGTACAGTCATCCCATGAACCAGACAGCTGATGTTACCAGGGTTATTTTTGCTCCGCCGTGTTTCCTACGGTAGCCCAGAATGGACAAACCAAACACTGACACTACAGAGAACTTTTCATGGTTTGATGTCACCAAACGGCCATCGTAGATTCTCTAGTCTAGACACTTTACCACTAGATGCCACTTCTTCTTCTTCTTCTTCTTTGTTTGGTATATTGGTGGGTGGCCACCAATGTCAAGGTGCATTATTGCACTTAATCGTACACTCTAAACCTTTAAATAAAGTCTGGAGTTAATCCTTTGATCAGTGGATGGTCAGACAAAAGCTTCAGTTCAGTCATGTGACAACATCTGTGCCATCTCCATGACAACTGAGCCAGCTGATCCACATGAATGTTTATATTGAATAAAATAGATTTAGATTTTTACAAACGCCTTCCACAATATAGATTTTAAAAACTCACATGTGTGAACACAGTCAATGAGCGTTTGGAAAATAAGGATGCCACAGTTTTCTTCGCACATGTCCACTGTTGCTTTGTGTAATGGACAGAAACAACAACAATGGCGAATATATGTCGGGCTCTCTATGTTTGTTCGCACTGCTGCTGCGTGTCTGTTGACGTGTTTCCTGTCGTATCCTGCAGGAGGTGTAATAAGACGAAGCGTGGGCGGAGACAGAAGCAGCACCTCGGTCACTTCCCGTCAGGAACGTCCTCCAGGATGATGTAGCTGCTCATGTTTTTGAGAAACACAGTTTTTCGTACTACACAGACAGACTGCATTTTTGATATCTCAACTTTTTGGTGCCTCCTTATTCCTTATTTTTCAAAGATAATTTCTGACTTTCTTCAGGGGCCTTATTTTGAAATGTTCCTCCATGTTTGATTTCTTTCGTCTGACTCTAAGTTTTGCATCAGTCAGAACAGAGACGTACAGTTTGGTTGGTGTTGGCCGTGATGCTCGCGTCCTCTCAAAATCTGAATCTCTGTGGATCCTGCGACAGGAAACTTAATTTATCTGATTGTACCGTCCACTTTCTAACTGACAAATGTTTCCCTTTGTTTTCACCCTGTGGGATGCAGACTGTCTTTGCTTCTGTGCTTTTGTTTAGATTTATTTTTGAAGGTAGAATAGATCATTATTTCAACCTTGTTTACATGGTGCGCACGTTAGGATTATGGAAAAACAGCCATTGAATATTTAATTCTGACATAAATACCACCATATTTATCTGGTTTGAATTTGCTTCTTTGAAACTTCAGAAACTGTATTTGTGATCAATCTCAACGTCCTGGATGTGCAAACTTTAAATTCACTGATGAAATTGTAGCAGCTAGTGTAGTTTATTATTTTTAAACCAAACTCAAATGTTTTTATCAGAGTTTAACATTTAAAGTTATAATATATAACATTTTCACTTTAAAATCTAAAAAGTAATTTAACTTTTATCAAGGTAACAGTGCGTTTCATTTGTTGCATCATAATCCCCTTTGTGCATGTGTCAGCAGTCTGAGGAGAATTCAGCTCCTCATCAAAGTCCTAACTGGGATGAAGACTACAACTCCCATCATCCCACACTGCTTCACCACCACAACCAACTCTGTCTGTAGTTATCGTGTGGCTAATGCCCACTGGTGTTTAAATTTCTTCATTTCGGGCACTTCATGTGCACTTAAAGACACATGAATTCCGATTATTTTTAAAGTTAAACATTATTTAGTTACTTATGACTTGACTTTTATTGTTGTCTGCTTCTTTGAAATCCACAGATGTGTTTACGTTTTAACACAATTTTGTAACAGGACACATCCACATGGCCATTTAATGTTTAAAGGTCACTGTGCATCAGACAGTCTGTCGACAACGTTAATGTAGAAACCTGTTTTTCTCAATCACTGCTGCTCATGTTGACATTTTCTGATTCTTTGTTGACAACGTGCTTTAACGCCTTAATACTGTGGGGGGCGCTCTATCAGGACTACAGGATCATCAGGGATCACTCCTGCAGTAGACTCATCAAATGTCGGTATTATTGCTGCATCTCACAGGATAAAAAACTACTTTTCATGTAAGTCAGATTAACTTTAATTATTTTGTATTGGTTATGATGAGAAGTACCTGAATACCAAAATGCTGTTTTTTCTACTGCTTAAAAACTAATAAGATACAAGCTGACATGTACAGGATGTTGTTATAATTATTCTATTGGTTAATTTTTTTGATGACACCATTCTGGAAATTGATTCCAATGGTCTCTGCGTGTTTTTTGACAAACGGATAATAATTTAAATGAATGTTTTCTTTTTTTATGGTCGAGTTCCTTCTGTAGTCTTGATATGATTTGTAATGATGGATTGAAGTGTTGGTTGTTATGTGGTAGAAGGAATAGATGATTAAGCTGGACAGAGGTTTCCTAAAGCATCACATTGGAGCGTGTGTGAAGCTGCGCTCGGTCACGTGACGCCCGATGGAATCAGTCTGATTTTACTGTAGATGTTGCATGAAACAGTGAAGTTGTTGTTTAGACTGTGCTGTAGTTGAACTAGAATTAAATTATGATGTTTGAAGTCACTGTGTCAGAATTAATTTCTTTTGACAGATTTATTAAGTTTACATTTTATAGTTTGACATTGAACCATATATTTTCAATGTCAATATATTTTATTTTTCTTGTGAAAGAACAGTTATATATATGTTAATACATATTATTATATAAAACTGTTATTGAATGTTTCTATAGATTGTTTTTCTCTTTCCAATGCAAACAACATTTACAGCTGATACTGGAAAATGAACCCTGCCTCCTCCATGTCACTTTATCACTTTATCAAAATGTCCTCAAAAAGACAGAGTCCTACACTTTGTATTTCAGGGTTAAGTCTCCAGTTTTACAAAAACATTATAAAACATATGACAGAATTTGTACATAACAAGATCATTTTTTACCCCTAACCCCGATATTTAAAAAATAACACAATTTAACTTGAAATATTATCTCATGTGTGTAGACTAACTATTTAAGCCTTTGGGACTTTTATTTGAATGAAGCTAAAAAAATAATCACAGATAAATAAAAATAAAAGCAGTTTGATGTGTTTTTATCTTTTGTTTTCAAACAGACCACACATGACAATTCTTTTCTTCACTTCTGCGTAGAGGTCATTGGAGTTATCAGTTTCCCATCTTGAACACATTCACCTGTGCATATACCGTGTCCTGCTGCTGCCCACCGTCCCGCAGTGAGTCTGAGGACAGCCCAGCGCGTTGCTGGGAGAAGTCGATCTCACCGTAATGGATGCTTTCTTCCTCTGTTCTTGTGGCTGAGTTTTTGATGACCAGCTCTTCTCCTGTTTGACTCTGTAACAAAAATAAATCAAACAGGAAACATGATGTAAACATGCTTCATTACCAGACAAATATTCAAGTTGTTCAAATCGGATTATGTCTCAGCACAGACACGGCTAAAGGTATTACAGTAACTGACAACGTTTAAATGGACACCAATAATCAGGCTATTATAATTATGACGTTTAGGTGAAATGCTAATAGAATATTAGAATATCTGTGATCCGCATCACCCTTAATGCTATCCCGTAGCAACAGAGCTGCAGTTGGACAAAGTTTCAATGTCCCTTCTCATTTTTAACAAGTGTAATATTAGCTGTTCGGTGAAGTTGATGCCTGATACTAACATTTGAAAGTGTAAACATGGGACATATTGGTCTCGTCACTTGCCACCCCCAGTTTGTCACAGAAGCACAAAGAAACATGGGATAGTTTGGCTTGGGAAGGTTCCACCCGTAAGGCTTAAGTCCTTTGTTGCTCAGGAACGGATGAACACATACTGTATGTCGTCGACAGTCACAGCTCTTGTTTAACACTAACTCGGTTCATGTGTCGCCGATAACCCTATGTCAAATCTGGTTAATATCAGCTTATTGTTTCCATGGAAATGTGACGACTGTCTCATTATATGTTCTCCCACCTGAGTCTGTTGTACTTTTGGATGTGTTGACCTCAAATACCTGGAAAACAAGACAGGATTTTAGATGAGTCATCATGAGTTTAAGGTTAAGTATGAAATCCATAGACTGATGGATGTTTAGTTAAAATGTCAGCATCAGTAAACGAGTCATGACACGTTTTGATTTTAGAAACTCACCAAACAAAGATAACTGAGCAGACGAGAAGGACGATCCCAGCAATTCCTCCAAGAACTGGCTCCCATCGTAGAGGTTCTGATGGAAAAACAAGAGGAGGTTGATTCTCCTGAAAGAAGACGTGATTCATTGTGGACAAGCACTGATGTGATGAAGCTCTGCTCAGCTACTGGTATGAAGTTGTGTTGGGGGCTTTGGATTAATTCTTGTGAAACTTTAATTTGCTTGTTTTTGAATTTACAGACTTAGTAGAATTTTTGAGATTCGTGTTGGACTTTTGTATATTAGGATGTTTGGATTGCTTTGTATTTATAGTTATTTCCTTATGTTTCCTTTATTTGATTTTATATGTAAGTTGTTTGGGCTTTGCGTTTAGTAGTTCCTATTTTAATTTGTGACCCTGTTTCCTTGTATGTCGCTCTCTTGCTTTATTTCCTATCTTTGTGGAGATTTCCTCCTTAGAAATTTCTACCCTGCCCTGTTTGTTCCACATTTGTTCAATTTAAACATTGTTTAAACATTGTTGTTAAATTTTGTTTGGGAAATGTGACAGAATTGTTGCACAAAAAACTCAAACAGAGGAAAAAGTCAGAGTGGACATTTCCCGTGCACAGAAGCAGCATGAGCACGAGGAGAAGAGCTGCAGCTGGAGGGCAGAAAATGTGTCTAAGCAACAAAGTATCTGTGCACAAGTACAGTTTGGGCACAAGCAGAGTATGTTTGACTGCAAGCGCAGGGTTTTGAGTGAAAGCATTCAAAATCTGACCATAAACACAATAAGTCCTGCTCTGAAACTGAAAGTCCACACTCTTGAATGAAGAGAGGAAAAAATGTATTGATAACCACGACTACGTAAAGGGCTAACAGAAGTATGTGTGAGGGACAGTAACAAAAAGTCAGCGCTGCTACATAAATTATAGCTCGGATTGGGTTTGGACAAAAAAACAGAATAACTATCCCATTGGGTCAAAGTTATTTTTCTCTGGGATTATCTTTCCATTACTTCTTCCACCTCTTCTCTGTTGGTTCATCTGTTCAGTTTGCACATTTGCTTCCTGTTCACTCACGCTTGTTATCCTTGTTCATGATGTTTTTGTGTGTTTTGGATTACTGAGTTCTACCTGCCAACAAGGTTTGTCATTAATTATTCTGTCGCACCAACCTGCTTTGCCTTATTTGTTTCCTGCTAACCCTAACCCTTATAAACCTCACAATACGGCTCTGTATTACATCCCAAGTGCTCCCAAACAAAACATTAGACAAACAGAAGAATAAAATGAGAAAGCAGTAGATGAGATTTACATTTGTGAATATTTACCCTTCAGATAAATGTTGGGTGACCTCTGACAATCAAGAGCATTGGTCGCCTCACAGAAATAAACTCCTCCATCTGTGGCACTGACACTGTAAACGGCTCCTTCAGACACGTTTGTGGCTCCGTCCGGGTTCCTCTTGAACCAGGTGAAGTGGTTGACGGGAGGATTGGCTCTGCTGGTGCAGGTCAGGTTCACCCATCCACCTGCCGACAGTGACCCACTAACGGACGCACACGTGTCCTTGGGGGCATCTGGGAAGGATTTAACACAGTTGTAGTAGAGAATAAAGGCATCAGATTTTCCAATTGAGATTTTCATGATTCAAAGACAAACTGTGGTCGACTCACAGGAAATGTTGAGAGTCACTTTGTGGTGAGACTCCACAAAGTTTCCTGCATTCACAGGATATTTGGCCGAGCAGGTGATGTTGTATCCATCATGTTTGTCTGACAGACTGATGTTTTCTTGGATTTGAGTTGTAAAGGCTCCATCAGCGTTTTCCTGTATGTGTTTGTGAGGCTGTTGTTTGTGGCCCCAGGTTAGTTTGGGAGGGGAGTCGGGACAGGGGGTGAGAGCTGAGCAGGTCACATTGAGAGACTCCCCCTCCCTCAGGTCACCTGACATTTCAATACTGGGTCTCGGAGGACACTCTGTGAAATCAAACATTTTACACCAAAAAACACATCACACTTTGTAGCGATGATCAAACTTCTGGAAATTTGATCCTGTTAATGTAAACTCTACCTTTTCAGCTGTGCTCAGAGTGTACGTCATCAGTGTAATGGCTGTGATTACAACTGTCACTGTTGTGTAATTATTTCATTTAATTACATGCTTCACAGTAAAGGTGAGTATAGAATATTTTGTCCTTATCTCTCTATTCATTATACACGTTAGACTGTTTTACAGATATATACTTGTATTATATTAAATACTTTGGTATTTTTTGTATTTGTATATTCATATACTTATCTATATTGATCCTTTTCACATCTCTTTTACTATTTTATTATGTAATATTTATACTTTTAACATATGTTTGTACTGACCTAGGTATTTCCTCATGTAAAAGTTATGAGATTTGCTCACTTCCAGAAAATCTTGACTTCCTCCTTCTGCAAAATGGGTGGATTTTTTTTATCATTTATTATCGTTTTATTTTGTAAACCACTTCCCTTTTACAGTGTTTGTATGATAACATTTTATCAATCAAGTTTTATTTGTATTGTCTCATATTCACAAATCACAATTTAGCTCATAGATGTTAACAAAGTGTGACATCCTCTGTTCTTAACCCTCAACAAGAAGAACACCTGATGATAAGTGCTGTGCAAATAAAATCTGTTTGGTTGATTGAAAATAAAAATCTCTCTTACCTGTAATGTTTATTTGAAGAGGATGGCAAGCAGCTGTTGCACTGAAACGTGAAATGTTACTTTCAAGTCTGAAGAAGAATTTATCTGTGTAGTTGTTTTTCAAACTGTAAAATACACTGGTGCAGTTGTTCTGGCTCAGATCTCCGATAATCTTCACTGTATAGTCAGTGTCTGTCCTGCTGCCATTGAAGATCACATTATTTGGAAACGTTTTATATCTGGGGTCATTTTTAATCCACACACCGACTTTTTGGCCTGTAAAATTTTTTATAGCCATAAATTTACAGGGGATCTGCAAACAGGATCCACTCAGTGCTTCCATCATCTGCGGTGCAGTGATGTTGAGGTTCGATTTCTGAGGACAAGCAGCCAAAGCTCCTGTAAACAAAGCGTAAGGAGAAAGTTCAGCATCGTCTGTCATGTTGTGTTTAACCCTTTTCAATCACATCTCTACGTACTTCTCCTTTAGCTGAGAATTTCCAGTTATAATTGATTCAAGTAACTTAACCAACAGCTCACCTGAAACAAAGAGGACACTGAGTAACAAGAGGATTGTCACCATCTTCAAACCTGTGTCAAACAATCTGCAAACAGAACAAACCTCTTTCCGAATACACTTTTTGAGTTGTTGTGAAACATCCACATCAAACGTCATCTCTTCTAAGCAACTTCCCACTTCGGTTTTTCACAGGAAACTTGCCTCACACCAGCCGACTTCTCCACCCATCAGCAGGGTTTATAAATAAATGGTTTGTATGGGTGCAGCACACAAAATGAAATCTGAACGGATTAGGAAGTATTAAATTATCTAGGGTTAGGGTTATGACTCCCCCAGCTTTTTCTGTTGACTGGGCAGTTGAACTGGGGAGTCAAAGGCAATGCACACGCTCTCCACTCTCACATATTCTCTTTAAGTCAGATTGGTTTTGTTAAAATGTGTTTCTTAGTTTTTGATATGTCTACTTAACAGTTAGTGTAAATGGTTGTGTTTGGGGTTGGAGTTGGGGTTGTGTTGGGTTTAGGGATGTGAATGTGTTAGGTTTAGGGCTGGGGTGGGGTTCAGGGTTCAGGGTTATGATTTTCAGTACATGACCTTTGACCTCATCTAGTGAGTGACCTCTGACCTCATCCAGTACATGACCTTTGACCTCATCTAGTGCATGACCTCTAACCTCATCTAGTGTGTGACCTCTGACCTCATCCAGTACATGACCTCTGACATCTGTATGTGTGTGTGTTCAGAGACGGCTCGGTGATGATGCAGATCGATGTGAACTCTGTCAGCGGAGGTTTGACCCTAAACGAGAACTTCCTAGTGGATTTTGGTAAAGAACCCGGCGGTCCGGTTCTCGCCCACGAGCTGAGGTATCCAGGAGGAGACTGCACGTCCGACATCTGGGTGTGACAGCATCACATCTGTGTGACGTCTGCATCATTGAGATGATTCCTCTTTCTTCTTTTCGTTTCTCTGAACAGAAACATAGGCTCTTAGTTTTCTCTGAATAGAACTATCATGTCGATCAAGAGTATCTCCTGCAGCGCCTCCTGCTGCTCACACTGTAAACTCATGGTGTTTAAATAAAGTTCAGTGTCTCACATCTGTTTCCTCTTTTCACATGTGTCTGATAAAACACTGAACTGTCTGTATGTCTTTACTATAAATATATATTCACTTCATCCAACTCAAATCTTTCAAATCCCAGCCAATTCCAGTCACTACTGGTGTTCCCCAGGGTTCCATCCTGGGGCTCCTTCTGTTTATCATCAAGGCAAGATGGCGGAGGGTGTGGATCACAGTCTGGCAGGTGCAGTTGTTCCACCTTTCCAGAAAAACCCTACTTGGCCAGATCTGCGCCTAATTAAAACCAAACTAATTCTATCATAATGGTCTTCTCGGAGGAGGAGACGTTGTGAAACGATATATGGAGTTTTAATAATAGATGATGATTGATGTCTTACCCATGTGGAGCAGCTGGGTTGCAGCCTCAACGTGCTCTGTACACCAATCTGAGAGTCCGGCAAAGTCTGCTGGTTTTCAACTCATGGAGCCATTATATATTGTAGCGTCACGGGTTGTCCCTAGGGGGGGGCAGTGCAAAAGAGAGCGTACTCTGACCTCTGACCTCATCCAGTACATGACCTTTGACCTCATCTAGTGCATGACCTCTGACCTCATCCAGTACATGACCTTTGACCTCATCTAGTGAGTGACCTCTGACCTCATCCAGTACATGACCTTTGACCTCATCTAGTGCATGACCTTTGACCTCATCCAGTACATGACCTTTGACCTCATCTAGTGCATGACCTTTGACCTCATCTAGTGCATGACCTCTGACCTCATCCAGTACATGACCTTTGACCTCATCAAGAATGTGACCTCTGGCCTCATCTAGTACATGACCTCTAACCTCATCTAGTGTGTGACCTCTGACCTCATCCAGTACATGACCTCTGACATCTGTATGTGTGTGTGTTCAGAGACGGCTCGGTGATGATGCAGATCGATGTGAACTCTGTCAGCGGAGGTTTGACCCTAAACGAGAACTTCCTAGTGGATTTTGGTAAAGAACCCGGCGGTCCGGTTCTCGCCCACGAGCTGAGGTATCCAGGAGGAGACTGCACGTCCGACATCTGGGTGTGACAGCATCACATCTGTGTGACGTCTGCATCATTGAGATGATTCCTCTTTCTTCTTTTCGTTTCTCTGAATAGAAACATAGGCTCTTAGTTTTCTCTGAATAGAACTATCATGTCGATCAAGAGTATCTCCTGCAGCGCCTCCTGCTGCTCACACTGTAAACTCATGGTGTTTAAATAAAGTTCAGTGTCTCACATCTGTTTCCTCTTTTCACATGTGTCTGATAAAACACTGAACTGTCTGTATGTCTTTACTATAAATATATATTCACTTCATCCAACTCAAATCTTTCAAATCCCAGCCAATTCCAGTCACTACTGGTGTTCCCCAGGGTTCCGTCCTGGGGCTCCTTCTGTTTATCATCAAGGCAAGATGGCGGAGGGTGTGGATCACAGTCTGGCAGGTGCAGTTGTTCCACCTTTCCAGAAAAACCCTACTTGGCCAGATCTGCGCCTAATTAAAACCAAACTAATTCTATCATAATGGTCTTCTCGGAGGAAGAGACGTTGTGAAACGATATATGGAGTTTTAATAATAGATGATGATTGATGTCTTACCCATGTGGAGCAGCTGGGTTGCAGCCTCAACGTGCTCTGTACACCAATCTGAGAGTCCGGCAAAGTCTGCTGGTTTTCAACTCATGGAGCCATTATATATTGTAGCGTCACGGGTTGTCCCTAGGGGGGGGCAGTGCAAAAGAGAGCGTACTCTGACCTCTGACCTCATCCAGTACATGACCTTTGACCTCATCTAGTGCATGACCTCTGACCTCATCCAGTACATGACCTTTGACCTCATCTAGTGAGTGACCTCTGACCTCATCCAGTACATGACCTTTGACCTCATCCAGTACATGACCTTTGACCTCATCTAGTGCATGACCTCTGACCTCATCCAGTACATGACCTTTGACCTCATCTAGTGCATGACCTTTGACCTCATCCAGTAAATGACCTTTGACCTCATCTAGTGAGTGACCTTTGACCTCATCTAGTGAGTGACCTCTGACCCCATCCAGTACATGACCTTTGACCTCATCTAGTACATGACCTTTGACCTCATCCAGTATATGATCATATGATACATATGATATATCATCCCACGTATATGATGCAGACGTCACACAGATGTGATGCTGTCACATCCAGATGTCGGACGTGCAGTCTCCTGGATACCTCAGCTCGTGGGCGAGAACCGGACCGCCGGGTTCTTTACCAAAATCCACTAGGAAGTTCTCGTTTAGGGTCAAACCTCCGCTGACAGAGTTCAAAGGTCATGTACTAGATGAGGTCAAAGGTCATGTACTGGATGAGGTCAAAGGTCATGTACTAGAGGTCAAAGGTCATGTACTAGAGGAGGTCAAAGGTCATGTACTAGAGGAGGTCAAAGGTCATGTACTAGAGGAGGTCAAAGGTCATGTACTAGAGGTCAAAGGTCATGTACTAGATGAGGTCAAAGGTCATGTACTAGATGAGGTCAAAGGTCATGTACTAGAGGTCAAAGGTCATGTGCTAGAGGTCAAAGGTCATGTGCTAGAGGTCAAAGGTCATGTACTAGATGAGGTCAAAGGTCATGTACTAGATGAGGTCAAAGGTCATGTACTAGAGGTCAAAGGTCATGTGCTAGAGGTCAAAGGTCATGTACTAGATGAGGTCAAAGGTCATGTACTAGAGGTCAAAGGTCATGTGCTAGAGGTCAAAGGTCATGTACTAGATGAGGTCAAAGGTCATGTACTAGAGGTCAAAGGTCATGTACTAGAGGTCAAAGGTCATGTGCTAGAGGTCAAAGGTCATGTGCTAGAGGTCAAAGGTCATGTACTAGATGAGGTCAAAGGTCATGTGCTAGAGGTCAAAGGTCATGTGCCAGAGGTCAAAGGTCATGTGCTAGAGGTCAAAGGTCATGTACTAGATGAGGTCAAAGGTCATGTACTAGAGGTCAAAGGTCATGTGCTAGAGGTCAAAGGTCATGTACTAGATGAGGTCAAAGGTCATGTACTAGAGGTCAAAGGTCATGTGCTAGAGGTCAAAGGTCATGTGCTAGAGGTCAAAGGTCATGTACTAGAGAGGTTAAAGGTCATGTGCTAGAGGTCAAAGGTCATGTGCTAGAGGTCAAAGGTCATGTACTAGATGAGGTCAAAGGTCATGTGCTAGAGGTCAAAGGTCATGTACTAGATGAGGTCAAAGGTCATGTGCTAGAGGTCAAATGTCATGTACTGGATGGGGTCAGAGGTCACTCACTAGATGAGGTCAAAGGTCATGTACTGGATGAGGTCAGAGGTCATGCACTAGATGAGGTCAAAGGTCATGTACTGGATGAGGTCAGAGGTCAGAGTACGCTCTCTTTTGCACTGCCCCCCCCCTAGGGACAACCCGTGACGCTACAATATATAATGGCTCCATGAGTTGAAAACCAGCAGACTTTGCCGGACTCTCAGATTGGTGTACAGAGCACGTTGAGGCTGCAACCCAGCTGCTCCACATGGGTAAGACATCAATCATCATCTATTATTAAAACTCCATATATCGTTTCACAACGTCTCCTCCTCCGAGAAGACCATTATGATAGAATTAGTTTGGTTTTAATTAGGCGCAGATCTGGCCAAGTAGGGTTTTTCTGGAAAGGTGGAACAACTGCACCTGCCAGACTGTGATCCACACCCTCCGCCATCTTGCCTTGATGATAAACAGAAGGAGCCCCAGGACGGAACCCTGGGGAACACCACCAGCGACTGGAATTGGCTGGGATTTGAAAGATTTGAGTTGGATGAAGTGAATATATATTTATAGTAAAGACATACAGACAGTTCAGTGTTTTATCAGACACATGTGAAAAGAGGAAACAGATGTGAGACACTGAACTTTATTTAAACACCATGAGTTTACAGTGTGAGCAGCAGGAGGCGCTGCAGGAGATACTCTTGATCGACATGATAGTTCTATTCAGAGAAAACTAAGAGCCTATGTTTCTGTTCAGAGAAACGAAAAGAAGAAAGAGGAATCATCTCAATGATGCAGACGTCACACAGATGTGATGCTGTCACACCCAGATGTCGGACGTGCAGTCTCCTCCTGGATACCTCAGCTCGTGGGCGAGAACCGGACCGCCGGGTTCTTTACCAAAATCCACTAGGAAGTTCTCGTTTAGGGTCAAACCTCCGCTGACAGAGTTCAAAGGTCATGTACTAGATGAGGTCAAAGGTCATGTACTGGATTATGAGGTCAAAGGTCATGTAATAGGATGAGGTCAAAGGTCATTGTAACTAGAGGTCAAAGGTCATGTACTAAGAGGTCAAAGGTCATGTACTAAGGTCAAAGGTCATGTGCTAGAGGTCAAAGGTCATGTGCTAGAGGTCAAAGGTCATGTGCTAGAGGTCAAAGGTCATGTGCTAGAGGTCAAAGGTCATGTGCTAGAGGTCAAAGGTCATGTGCTAAGGTCAAAGGTCATGTGCTAGAGGTCAAAGGTCATGTGCTAGAGGTCAAAGGTCATGTGCTAAGTCAAAGGTCATGTCAAGTCAAAGGTCATGTCTAGAGGTCAAAGGTCATGTGCTAGAGGTCAAAGGTCATGTGCTAGAGGTCAAAGGTCATGTGCTAGAGGTCAAAGGTCATTGCTAGTCAAGGTCATGTTAAGGTCAAAGGTCATGTGCTAGAGGTCAAAGGTCATGTGCTAGAGGTCAAAGGTCATGTCTAGAGGTCAAAGGTCATGTGATAGAGGTCAAAGGTCATGTACTAGAAGGTCAAGGTCATGTAGCTAGAGGTCAAAGGTCATGTACTAGAAGGTCAAAGGTCATGTACTAAGAGGTCAAAGATACAGGTCATGTGCTAGAGGTCAAAGGTCATGTACTAGATGAGGTCAAAGGTCATGTACTAGAGGTCAAAGGTCATGTACTATGAGGTCAAAGGTCATGTACTAGATGAGGTCAAAGGTCATGTACTGATGAGGTCAAAGGTCATGTACTGGATGAGGTCAAGGTCATGCACTGATGAGGTCAAGGTCATGTACTGATGAGGTCAAAGGTCATGTACTAGATGAGGTCAAAGGTCATGTACTGGATGAGGTCAAGG